>JAUPTC010000021.1:435213-493429 GCA_030762895.1 Sophora flavescens
CCCAAAACCCTAATTTTGACCCGAAACCCTAGTTTTTATCTATAACCCTAATTCTAACCTTATTTTTGACCCAAACCCCAATTTTTAAATCGAAACCCTAATTTTAACCCAAAACCCTAATTTTAAATCAAAACCCTAATTTTAAACCGAAACCGTAATTTTACCCAAAACCCTATTTTAAACTCAAAATCCTATTTCAAACCCTAAACCGTAATTTTGACCATAAACCCTAATTTTTACCCAAAACCCTATTTCAAACCCTAAACCCTAATTTTGACCCTAAATCCTAAAGTTTATCAAAAACCATATTTCTAACCCTAGTTTTGACCCTAAACCCTATTTTTGACCCAAAACCCTAATTCTAACACTATTTTTGACCCAAAACCCTATTTTAAACTCAAAACACTAATTTCGACCCAAAACCCTAATTTTGACCCGAAACCCTAATTTTACCCACAACCCTAATTCTAACCCTATTTTTGACCCAAAACACTATTTTAAACTCAAAACCCTATTTCAATCCCTAAACCTTAATTTTGACCAGAAACCCTCAATTGGACCCAGAACCCTAATTTTGACCCGAAACCCTAATTTTACCCAAAACCCTAATTCTAACCCTATTTTAAACTCAAAACCCTATTTCAAACCCTAAACCCTAATTTTGACCCAAAATCCTAAATTTGACCCAGAACCCTAATTTTGACCCGAAACCCTAATTTTACCCAAAACCCTAATTCTAACCTTATTTTTGACCCCAAACCCTATTTTAAATTCAAAACCCTATTTCAAACCATAAACCCTAATTTAGATCCTAACCCCTAATTTTTACCTAAAACCGTAATTCTAACCCTATTTTTGACCCAAAACCCTATTTTAAACTCAAAACCCTATTTTTGACCCAAAACCCTAATTTTACACAAAACCCAAATTCTAACCCTATTTTTGACCCAAAACCCAATTATTAAATCAAAACCCTGATTTTGACCGAAAACCCTAATTTTGCCCCAAAACCCTAATTTTAACCCAAAACCCTAATTTTGACCGAAAACCCTAATTTTACCCAAAACCCTAATTCTAACCCAATTTTTGACCCAAAAGCCTATTTTAAACTCAAAACCCTATTTCAAACCCTAAACCCTTATTTTGACCAAAAACCCTATTTTAAACCCAAAACCCTAATTTTGACCCAAAACCCTAATTTTTACCCAAAACCCTAATTCTAACCCTATTTTTGACCCAAAACCCTAATTTTGACCCAAAACCCTAATTTTTACCCGAAACCCTAGTTTTGACCCTAATTTTAATCCGAAAGCCTATTTTTACCCAAAACCCTAATTCTAACCCTATTTTTGAGCCAAAACCCTATTTTAAACTTAAAACCCTATTTCAAACCCTAAACCCTAATTTTGACCCGAAAAGCTCAATTTGACCCAGAACCCTAACTTTGACCCGAAAACCACAATTTGACCCAGAACCCTTATTCTAACCCTATTTTTGACGCAAAACCCTATTTTAAACTCAAAACCCTAATTTCGACCCAAAACCCTAATTTTGACCCGAAACCCTAGTTTTTATCTAAAACCCTAATTCTAACCTTATTTTTGACCCAAACCCCAATTTTTAAATCGAAACCCTAATTTTAACCCAAAACCCTAATTTTAAATCAAAACCCTCATTTTAAACCGAAACCGTAATTTTACCCAAAACCCTATTTTAAACTCAAAATCCTATTTCAAACCCTAAACCGTAATTTTGACCCAAAGTCCTAAATTTGACCCAGAACCCTAATTTTGACCCGAAACCCTAATTTTACCCAAAACCCTAATTCTAACCTTATTTTTGACCCCAAACCCTATTTTAAATTCAAAACCCTATTTCAAACCCTAAACCCTAATTTTTACCTAAAACCGTAATTCTAACCCTATTTTTGACCCAAAACCCTATTTTAAACCCAAAACCCTATTTTTGACCCAAAACCTTAATTTTACCCAAAACCCAAATTCTAACCCTATTTTTGACCCAAAACCCAATTATTAAATCAAAACCCTGATTTTGACCGAAAACCCTAATTTTGCCCCAAAACCCTAATTTTAACCCAAAACCCTAATTTAACCCGAAACCCTAATTTTACCCAAAACCCTAATTCTAACCCAATTTTTGACCCAAAAGCCTATTTTAAACTCAAAACCCTATTTCAAACCCTAAACCCTAATTTTGACCCAAAACCCTATTTTAAACCCAAAACCCTAATTT
This sequence comes from Sophora flavescens, assembly GCA_030762895.1. NCBI lineage: Eukaryota > Viridiplantae > Streptophyta > Magnoliopsida > Fabales > Fabaceae > Sophora > Sophora flavescens. Next base: position 437,467 of record JAUPTC010000021.1, read on the forward strand.
TGACCCAAAACCCTAATTTTAACCCAAAACCCTAATTCTAACCCTATTTTTGACCCAAAACCCTAATTTTTACCCGAAACCCTAGTTTTGACCCTAATTTTAATCCGAAAGCCTATTTTTACCCAAAACCCTAATTCTAACCCTATTTTTGAGCCAAAACCCTATTTTAAACTTAAAACCCTATTTCAACACCTAAACCCTAATTTTGACCCGAAAAGCTCAATTTGACCCAGAACCCTAACTTTGACCCGAAAACCACAATTTGACCCAGAACCCTTATTCTAACCCTATTTTTGACCCAAAACCCTATTTTAAACTCAACCCTAATTTCGACCCAAAACCCTAATTTTGACCCGAAACCCTAGTTTTTATCTAAAACCCTAATTCTAACCTTATTTTTGACCCAAACCCCAATTTTTAAATCGAAACCCTAATTTTAACCCAAAACCCTAATTTTAAATCAAAACCCTAATTTTAAACCGAAACCGTAATTTTACCCAAAACCCTATTTTAAACTCAAAATCCTATTTCAAACCCTAAACCGTAATTTTGACCATAAACCCTAATTTTTACCCAAAACCCTATTTCAAACCCTAAACCCTAATTTTGACCCTAAATCCTAAAGTTTATCAAAAACCATATTTCTAACCCTAGTTTTGACCCTAAACCCTATTTTTGACCCAAAACCCTAATTCTAACACTATTTTTGACCCAAAACCCTATTTTAAACTCAAAACACTAATTTCGACCCAAAACCCTAATTTTGACCCGAAACCCTAATTTTACCCACAACCCTAATTCTAACCCTATTTTTGACCCAAAACACTATTTTAAACTCAAAACCCTATTTCAATCCCTAAACCTTAATTTTGACCTGAAACCCTCAATTGGACCCAGAACCCTAATTTTGACCCGAAACCCTAATTTTACCCAAAACCCTAATTCTAACCCTATTTTAAACTCAAAACCCTATTTCAAACCCTAAACCCTAATTTTGACCCAAAATCCTAAATTTGACCCAGAACCCTAATTTTGACCCGAAACCCTAATTTTACCCAAAACCCTAATTCTAACCTTATTTTTGACCCCAAACCCTATTTTAAATTCAAAACCCTATTTCAAACCCTAAACCCTAATTTAGACCCTAAACCCTAATTTTTACCTAAAACCGTAATTCTAACCCTATTTTTGACCCAAAACCCTATTTTAAACTCAAAACCCTATTTTTGACCCAAAACCCTAATTTTACCCAAAACCCAAATTCTAACCCTATTTTTGACCCAAAACCCAATTATTAAATCAAAACCCTGATTTTGACCGAAAACCCTAATTTTGCCCCAAAACCCTAATTTTAACCCAAAACCCTAATTTTGCCCCAAAACCCTAATTTTACCCAAAACCCTAATTCTAACCCAATTTTTGACCCAAAAGCCTATTTTAAACTCAAAACCCTATTTCAAACCCTAAACCCTTATTTTGACCAAAAACCCTATTTTAAACCCAAAACCCTAATTTTGACCCAAAACCCTAATTTTGACCCAAAACCGTAATTTTTACCCAAAACCCTAATTCTAACCCTATTTTTGACCCAAAACCCTAATTTTGACCCAAAACCCTAATTTTTACCCGAAACCCTAGTTTTGACCCTAATTTTAATCCGAAAGCCTATTTTTACCCAAAACCCTAATTCTAACCCTATTTTTGACCCAAACCCCAATTTTTAAATCGAAACCCTAATTTTAACCCAAAACCCTAATTTTGACCAAAAGCTCAATTTGACCCAACCCTAACTTTGACCCGAAAACCACAATTTGACCCAGAACCCTTATTCTTACCCTATTTTTGACGCAAAACCCAATTTTAAACTCAAAACCCTAATTTCGACCCAAAACCCTAATTTTGACCCGAAACCCTAGTTTTTATCTAAAACCCTAATTCTAACCTTATTTTTGACCCAAACCCCAATTTTTAAATCGAAACCCTAATTTTAACCCAAAACCCTAATTTTAAATCAAAACCCTAATTTTAAACCGAAACCGTAATTTTACCCAAAACCCTATTTTAAACTCAAAATCCTATTTCAAACCCTAAACCGTAATTTTGACCCAAAATCCTAAATTTGACCCAGAACCCTAATTTTGACCCGAAACCCTAATTTTACCCAAAACCCTAATTCTAACCTTATTTTTGACCCCAAACCCTATTTTAAATTCAAAACCCTATTTCAAACCCTAAACCCTAATTTTTACCTAAAACCGTAATTCTAACCCTATTTTTGACCCAAAACCCTATTTTAAACCCAAAACCCTATTTTTGACCCAAAACCTTAATTTTACCCAAAACCCAAATTCTAACCCTATTTTTGACCCAAAACCCAATTATTAAATCAAAACCCTGATTTTGACCGAAAACCCTAATTTTGCCCCAAAACCCTAATTTAACCCGAAACCCTAATTTTACCCAAAACCCTAATTCTAACCCAATTTTTGACCCAAAAGCCTATTTTAAACTCAAAACCCTATTTCAAACCCTAAACCCTAATTTTGACCAAAAACCCTATTTTAAACCCAAAACCCTAATTTTGACCCAAAACCCTAATTTTAACCCAAAACCCTAATTCTAACCCTTTTTTTGACCCAAAACCCTAATTTTGACCCAAAACCCTAATTCTAACCCTATTTTTGACCCAAAACCCTAATTTTGACCCAAAACCCTAATTCTAACCCTATTTTTGAGCCAAAACCCTATTTTAAACTTAAAACCCTATTTCAAACCCTAAACCCTAATTTTGACCCGAAAAGCTCAATTTGACCCAGAACCCTAACTTTGACCCGAAAACCACAATTTGACCCAGAACCCTTATTCTAACCCTATTTTTGACCCAAAACCCTATTTTAAACTCAAAACCCTAATTTCGACCCAAAACCCTAATTTTGACCCAAAACCCTAGTTTTTATCTAAAACCCTAATTCTAACCTTATTTTTGACCCAAACCCCAATTTTTAAATCGAAACCCTAATTTTAACCCAAAACCCTAATTTTAAATCAAAACCCTAATTTTAAACCGAAACCGTAATTTTACCCAAAACCCTATTTTAAACATAAAATCCTATTTCAAACCCTAAACCGTAATTTTGACCATAAACCCTAATTTTTACCCAAAACCCTATTTCAAACCCTAAAACCTAATTTTGACCCTAAATCCTAAAGTTTATCAAAAACCATATTTCTAACCCTAGTTTTGACCCTAAACCCTATTTTTGACCCAAAACCCTAATTCTAACACTATTTTTTACCCAAAACCCTATTTTAAACTCAAAACACTAATTTCGACCCAAAACCCTAATTTTGACCCGAAACCCTAATTTTACCCACAACCCTAATTCTAACCCTATTTTTGACCCAAAACACTATTTTAAACTCAAAACCCTATTTCAATCCCTAAACCTTAATTTTGACCTGAAACCCTCAATTGGACCCAGAACCCTAATTTTGACCCGAAACCCTAATTTTACCCAAAACCCTAATTCTAACCCTATTTTAAACTCAAAACCCTATTTCAAACCCTAAACCCTAATTTTGATCCAAAATCCTAAATTTGACCCAGAACCCTAATTTCGACCCGAAACCCTAATTTTACCCAAAACCCTAATTCTAACCTTATTTTTGACCCCAAACCCTATTTTAAATTCAAAACCCTATTTCAAACCCTAAACCCTAATTTAGACCCTAAACCCTAATTTTTACCTAAAACCGTAATTCTAACCCTATTTTTGACCCAAAACCCTATTTTAAACTCAAAACCCTATTTTTGACCCAAAACCCTAATTTTACCCAAAACCCAAATTCTAACCCTATTTTTGACCCAAAACCCAATTATTAAATCAAAACCCTGATTTTGACCGAAAACCCTAATTTTGCCCCAAAACCCTAATTTTAACCCAAAACCCTAATTTAACCCGAAACCCTAATTTTACCCAAAACCCTAATTCTAACCCAATTTTTGACCCAAAAGCCTATTTTAAACTCAAAACCCTATTTCAAACCCTAAACCCTTATTTTGACCAAAACCCTATTTAAAACCAAAAACCCTAATTTTGACCCAACACCCTAATCTTAACACAAAACCGTAATTTTTACCCTAATCTATACTTCTAACCCTATTTTTGACCCAAAACCCTAATTTTGACCCGAAACCCTAGTTTTGACCCAAACCCTAGTTTTGACCCTAATTTTAATCCGAAATCCTATTTTTACCCAAAACCCTAATTCTAACCCTATTTTTGAGACAAAACCCTCTTTTAAACTTAAAACCCTATTTCAAACCCTAAACCCTAATTTTGACCAAAAAGCTCAATTTGACCTAACCCTAACTTTGACCGAAAACCACAATTTGACCCGAACCCTTATTCTAACCCTATTTTTGACCCAAAACCCTATTTTAAACTCAAAACCCTAATTTCACCCAAAACCCTAATTTTGACCAAAACCCTAGTTTTTATCTAAAACCCTAATTCTAACCTTATTTTTGACCCAAAACCCAATTTTTCACGCGAAACCCTAATATTAACCCAAAACCCTAATTTTAAATCAAAACCCTAATTTTAAGAACCTAAAACCCTATTTTAAACTCAAAATCCTATTTCAAACCCTAAACCGTAATTTTGACCATAAACCCTAATTTTTACCCAAAACCCTATTTCAAACCCTAAACCCTAATTTTGACCCTAAATCCTAAAGTTTACCCAAAACCATATTTCTAACCCTAGTTTTGACCATAAACCATAATTTTGACCCAAAACCCTATTTTTGACCCGAAACCCTTATCTAACCCTATTTTTTACCCAAAACCCTATTTTAAACTCAAAACCCTAATTTCGACCCAAAACCCTAATTTTGACCCGAAACCCTAATTTTACACAAAACCCTATTTCAAACCCTAAACCCTAATTTTGACCCTAAATCCTAAAGTTTATCAAAAACCGTATTTCTAACCCTAGTTTTGACCCAAAACCCTATTTTTGACCCAAAACCCTAATTCTAACACTATTTTTGACCCAAAACCCTATTTTAAACTCAAAACACTAATTTCGACCCAAAACCCTAATTTTGACCCGAAACCCTAATTTTACCCACAACCCTAATTCTAACCCTATTTTTGACCCAAAACACTATTTTAAACTCAAAACCCTATTTCAATCCCTAAACCTTAATTTTGACCTGAAACCCTCAATTGGACCCAGAACCCTAATTTTGACCCGAAACCCTAATTTTACCCAAAACCCTAATTCTAACCCTATTTTAAACTCAAAACCCTATTTCAAACCCTAAACCCTAATTTTGACCCAAAATCCTAAATTTGACCCAGAACCCTAATTTTGACCCGAAACCCTAATTTTACCCAAAACCCTAATTCTAACCTTATTTTTGACCCCAAACCCTATTTTAAATTCAAAACCCTATTTCAAACCCTAAACCCTAATTTTTACCTAAAACCGTAATTCTAACCCTATTTTTGACCCAAAACCCTATTTTAAACCCAAAACCCTATTTTTGACCCAAAACCTTAATTTTACCCAAAACCCAAATTCTAACCCTATTTTTGACCCAAAACCCAATTATTAAATCAAAACCCTGATTTTGACCGAAAACCCTAATTTTGCCCCAAAACCCTAATTTTAACCCAAAACCCTAATTTAACCCGAAACCCTAATTTTACCCCAAAACCGTAATTCTAACTCTATTTTTGACCCAAAAGCCTATTTTAAACTCAAAACCCTATTTCAAACCCTAAACCCTTATTTTGACCAAAAACCCTATTTTAAACCCAAAACCCTAATTTTGACCCAAAACCCTAATTCTAACCCTATTTTTGACCCAAAACCCTAATTTTGACCCAAAACCCTAATTTTTACCCGAAACCCTAGTTTTGACCCTAATTTTAATTCGAAAGCCTATTTTTACCCAAAACCCTAATTCTAACCCTATTTTTGAGCCAAAACCCTATTTTAAACTTAAAACCCTATTTCAAACCCTAAACCCTAATTTTGACCCGAAAAGCTCAATTTGACCCAGAACCCTAACTTTGAAACTAAAAACTAAATTTGACCCATAACCATTATTTTAACCCTATTTTTGACCCAAAACCCAATTTTAAACTCAAAACCCTAATTTCGACCCAAAACCCTAATTTTGACCCTAAACCCTAGTTTTTATCTAAAACCAAAATTCTAACCTTATTTTTGACCAAAACCACAATTTTTAAATCTAAACCATAATTTTAACCAAAAACCCTAATTTTAAATCAAAACCCTAATTTTAAACCGAAACCGTAATTTTACCCAAAACCCTATTTTAAACTCAAAATCCTATTTCAAACCCTAAACCGTAATTTTGACCATAAACCCTAATTTTTACCCAAAACCCTATTTCAAACCCTAAACCCTAATTTTGACCCTAAATCCTAAAGTTTATCAAAAACCATATTTCTAACCCTAGTTTTGACCCAAAACCCTATTTTTGACCCAAAACCCTAATTTTAAACCTAACCTAATTTTAATCCAAAGCCTATTTTTACCCAAAACCCTAATTCTAACCCTATTTTTGAGCCAAAACCCTATTTTAAACTTAAAACCCTATTTCAAACCCTAAACCCTAATTTTGACCAAAACTCAATTTGACCCAAACCCTAACTTTGACCAAAACCCAATGTGACCCAAAACCCTTATTCTAACCCTATTTTTGACCAAAACCCTATTTTAAACTCAAAACCCTAATTTCACCCCAAACCCTAATTTTGACCAAACCCTAGTTTTATCTAAAACCCTAATTCTAACCTTATTTTGATCCAAACCCCAATTTTTAAATCAAACCCTAATTTTAACCCAAACCCTAATTTTAAATCAAAACCCTAATTTAAAACCAAAACCCTAATTTTACCCAAAACCCTATTTTAAACTCAAAACCCAATTTCAAACCCTAAACCCTAATTCTGATCCAAAACCCTAATTCGAACCCTAAATTTGACCCAGAACCCTAATTTTGACCCAAAAACCCTAATTCTAACCCTATTTTTGTCCCAAAACCCTATTTTAAATTCAAAACCCTATTTCAAACCCTAAACCCTAATTTTTACCCAAATAAATAATTCTAACCCTATTTTTGACCCAGAACCCTATTTTAAACCCAAAACCCTATTTTTGACCCAAAACCCTAATTTTACCCAAAACCCAAATTCTAACCCTATTTTTGACCCAAAACCCAATTATTAAATCAAAACCCTGATTTTGACCGAAAACCCTAATTTTGCCCCAAAACCCTAATTTTAACCCAAAACCCTAATTTAACCCGAAACCCTAATTTTACCCAAAACCCTAATTCTAACCCAATTTTTGACCCAAAAGCCTATTTTAAACTCAAAACCATATTTCAAACCCTAAACCCTTATTTTGACCAAAAACCCTATTTTAAACCCAAAACCCTAATTTTGACCCAAAACCCTAATTTTAACCCAAAACCATAATTTTTACCCAAAACCCTAATTTCGACCCAAAACCCTAATTTTGACCCGAAACCCTAGTTTTTATCTAAAACCCTAATTCTAACCTTATTTTTGACCCAAACCCCAATTTTTAAATCGAAACCCTAATTTTAACCCAAAACCCTAATTTTAAATCAAAACCCTAATTTTAACCCAAACCCCTAAGTTTAAATCACAACCCTAATTTTAAACCGAAACCGTAATTTTGACCATAAACCCTAATTTTTACCCAAAACCCTATTTCAAACCCTAAACCCTAATTTTGACCCTAAATCCTAAAGTTTACCCAAAACCATATTTCTAACCCTAGTTTTGACCATAAACCATAATTTTGACCCAAAACCCTATTTTTGAAACAGAAACCTATTATCTAACCCTATTTTTGAGCCAAAACCCTATTTTAAACTTAAAACCCTATTTCAAACCCTAAACCCTAATTTTGACCCGAAACCCTAATTTTACACAAAACCCTATTTCAAACCCTAAACCCTAATTTTGACCCTAAATCCTAAAGTTTATCAAAAACCATATTTCTAACCCTAGTTTTGACCCTAAACCCTATTTTTGACCCAAAACCCTAATTCTAACACTATTTTTGACCCAAAACCCTATTTTAAACTCAAAACACTAATTTCGACCCAAAACCCTAATTTTGACCCGAAACCCTAATTTTACCCACAACCCTAATTCTAACCCTATTTTTGACCCAAAACACTATTTTAAACTCAAAACCCTATTTCAATCCCTAAACCTTAATTTTGACCTGAAACCCTCAATTGGACCCAGAACCCTAATTTTGACCCGAAACCCTAATTTTACCCAAAACCCTAATTCTAACCCTATTTTAAACTCAAAACCCTATTTCAAACCCTAAACCCTAATTTTGACCCAAAATCCTAAATTTGACCCAGAACCCTAATTTTGACCCGAAACCCTAATTTTACCCAAAACCCTAATTCTAACCTTATTTTTGACCCCAAACCCTATTTTAAATTCAAAACCCTATTTCAAACCCTAAACCCTAATTTTTACCTAAACCTATTCCTAAACCGTAATTCTAACCCTATTTTTGACCCAAAACCCTATTTTAAACTCAAAACCCTATTTTTGACCCAAAACCTTAATTTTACCCAAAACCCAAATTCTAACCCTATTTTTGACCCAAAACCCAATTATTAAATCAAAACCCTGATTTTGACCGAAAACCCTAATTTTGCCCCAAAACCCTAATTTTAACCCAAAACCCTAATTTAACCCGAAACCCTAATTTTACCCAAAACCCTAATTCTAACCCAATTTTTGACCCAAAAGCCTATTTTAAACTCAAAACCCTATTTCAAACCCTAAACCCTTATTTTGACCAAAAACCCTATTTTAAACCCAAAACCCTAATTTTGACCCAAAACCCTAATTTTAACCCGAAACCCTAATTTTACCCAAAACCCTAATTCTAACCCTATTTTTGACCCAAAACCCTAATTTTGACCCAAAACCCTAATTTTTACCCTAAACCCTAGTTTTGACCCTAATTTTAATCCGAAAGCCTATTTTTACCCAAAACCCTAATTCTAACCCTATTTTTGAGCCAAAACCCTATTTTAAACTTAAAACCCTATTTCAAACCCTAAACCCTAATTTTGACCTGAAACCCTCAATTGGACCCAGAACCCTAATTCTGACCCGAAACCCTAATTTTACCCAAAACCCTAATTCTTACCCTATTTTTGACCCCAAACCCTGTTTTTAACTCAAAACCCTAATTTCACCCAAAACCCTAATTTTGACCAAAACCCTAGTTTTTATCTAAAACCCTAATTCTAACCTTATTTTTGACCCAAACCCCAATTTTTAAATCGAAACCCTAATTTTAACCCAAAACCCTAATTTTAAATCAAAACCCTAATTTTAAACCGAAACCGTAATTTTACCCAAAACCCTATTTTAAACTCAAAATCCTATTTCAAACCCTAAACCGTAATTTTGACCATAAACCCTAATTTTTACCCAAAACCCTATTTCAAACCCTAAACCCTAATTTTGACCCTAAATCCTAAAGTTTACCAAAACCATATTTCTAACCCTATTTTGACCATAACAATTTTCCACCTATTTTGACAACCTTATCTAACCTTTTTTACCCAAAACCCTATTTTAACTCAAACCCTATTTCACCCAAACCTATTTTCCACCCTAATTTTACACAAAACCCTATTTCAAACCCTAAACCTAATTTTGACCTAAATCCTAAAGTTTATCAAAAACCATATTTCTAACCCTAGTTTTGACCCAAACCCTATTTTTGACCCAAAACCCTAAACCTAATTTTTGACCCAAAACCCTATTTTAAACTCAAAACACTAATTTCACCCAAAACCCTAATTTTGACCAAACCCTAATTTTACCCAAAACCCTAATTCTAACCCTATTTTTGACCCAAAACCCTATTTTAAACTCAAAACCCTATTTCAAACCCTAAACCCTAATTTTGACCCGAAACCCTCAATTTGACACGTAACCCTAATTTTGAACCGAAACCCTAATTTTACCCAAAACCCTAATTCTAACCATATTTTAAACTCAAAACCCTATTTCAAACCCTAAACCCTAATTTTGACCCAAAATCCTAAATTTGACCCAGAGCCCTAATTTTGACCCGAAACCCTAATTTTACCCAAAACCCTAATTCTAACCTTATTTTGACCCCAAACCCTACTTTAAATTCAAAACCCTATTTCAAACCCTAAACCCTAATTTTACTAAATAAACCTAAACCGTAATTCTAACCCTATTTTTGACCCAAAACCCTATTTTAAACTCAAAACCCTATTTTTGACCCAAACTAATTTTACCCAAAACCCAAATTCTAACCCTATTTTTGACCCAAAACCCAATTTTAAATCAAAACCCTGATTTTGACCGAAACCTAATTTTGCCCCAAAACCCTAATTTTAACCCAAAACCCTAATTTAACCCGAAACCCTAATTTTACCCAAAACCCTAATTCTAACCCAATTTTGACCCAAAAGCCTATTTTAAACTCAAAACCCTATTTCAAACCCTAAACCCTTATTTTGACCAAAACCCTATTTTAAACCCAAAACCCTAATTTTGACCCAAAACCCTAATTTTATTACTATTTTTGACCAAACCCTAAAAAACCCTAATTTTTACCCAAACCCTAGTTTTGACCCTAATTTTAATTCCTATTTTTACCCAAAACCCTAATTCTAACCCTATTTTTGAGCCAAAACCCTATTTTAAACTTAAAACCCTATTTCAAACCCTAAACCCTAATTTTGACCAAAAGCTCAATTTGACCTAACCCTAACTTTGACCCAAAACCACAATTTGACCTAAAACCCTTATTCTAAACCTTTATTTGACCCAAAACCCTATTTTAAACTCAAAACCCTAATTTCACCCAAAACCCTAATTTTGACCAAAACCCTAGTTTTTATCTAAAACACTAATTCTAACCTTATTTTTGACCCAAACCCCAATTTTTAAATCGAAACCCTAATTTTAACCCAAAACCCTAATTTTAAATCAAAACCCTAATTTTAAACCGAAACCGTAATTTTACCCAAAACCCTATTTTAAACTCAAAATCCTATTTCAAACCCTAAACAGTAATTATGCACATAAACCCTAATTTTACCCAAACCCTATTTCAAACCCTAAACCCTAATTTTGACCCTAAATCCTAAAGTTTATCAAAACCATATTTCTAACCCTAGTTTTGACCCTAAACCCTATGTTTGACGCAAAACCCTAATTCTAACCCGATTTTGACCCAAAACCCTATTTTAAACTCAAAACCCTAATTTAGACCAGAAACCCTAATGTTGACCAAAACCCTAATTTTACCCACAACCCTAATTTAACCCTATTTTTGACCCAAAACCCTATTTTAAACTCAAAACCCTATTTCAACCCTAAACCCTAATTTTGACCCAAACCCTATTTTACTAAAACCAATTTTATACCCACCCTAATTTAACAAACCCTATTTTAAACCCAAAACCTAATTTTAAAACCCTAATTTTAAACCCCTAATTTACCCAAAACCCTATTTTAAACTCAAAATCCTATTTCAAACCCTAAACCTAATTTTGACCATAAACCCTAATTTTACCAAACCTATTTCAAACCCTAAACCTAATTTACCTAAAACCTATTTTAACCCTAGTTTTGACCATAAACCAAAATTTTGACCCAAAACCTATTTTTGACCAAACCCTTATCTAACCCTATTTTTACCCAAAACCCTATTTTAAACTCAAAACCCTAATTTTACCCAAAACCCTAATTTTGACCCAAAACCCTAATTTTACACAAAAACCCTATTTCAAACCCCTAAACCCTAATTTTGACCTTAAATCCTAAAGTTTATCAAAACCATATTTCTAACCCTAGTTTTGACCCAAAACCCTATTTTACCAAACCCTAATTCTAACACTATTTTTGACCCAAACCCTATTTTAAACTCAAAACCCTAATTTTACCCAAAACCCTAATTTTGACCAAACCCTAATTTTACCCACAACCCTAATTCTAACCCTATTTTTGACCCAAAACACTATTTTAAACTCAAAACCCTATTTCAATCCCTAAACCTTAATTTTGACTCAAAACCCTAATTGGACCCAAACCCTAATTTTGACCAAAACCCTAATTTTACCCAAAACCCTAATTCTAACCCTATTTTAAACTCAAAACCCTATTTCAAACCCTAAACCCTAATTCTGACCCAAAATCCTAAATTTGACCCAACCCTAATTTTGACCAAACCCTAATTTTACCCAAAACCCTAATTCTAACCTTATTTTTGACCCCAAACCCTATTTTAAATTCAAAACCCTATTTCAAACCCTAAACCCTAATTTTTACCTAAAACCGTAATTCTAACCCTATTTTTGACCCAAAACCCTATTTTAAACCCAAAACCCTATTTTTGACCCAAAACCTTAATTTTACCCAAAACCCAAATTCTAACCCTAAATTTGACCCAGAACCCTAATTATTAAATCAAAACCCTGATTTTGACCGAAAACCCTAATTTTGCCCCAAAACCTTAATTTTAACCCAAAACCCTAATTTTACCCAAAACCCTAATTCTAACCCAATTTTTGACCCAAAAGCCTATTTTAAACTCAAAACCCTATTTCAAACCCTAAACCCTTATTTTGACCAAAAACCCTAATTTTTACCCAAAACACTAATTTTAACCCAAAACCCTAATTCTAACCCTATTTTTGACCCAAAACCCTAATTTTACCCAAACCCTAATTTTTACCCAAACCCTAGTTTTGACCCTAATTTTAATTCAAAGCATATTTTTACCCAAAACCCTAATTCTAACCCTATTTTTGAGCCAAAACCCTATTTTAAACTTAAAACCCTATTTCAAACCCTAAACCCTAATTTTGACCCAAAAGCTCAATTTGACCCGAACCCTAACTTTGACCAAAACCACAATTTGACCCAAACCCTTATTCTAACCCTATTTTTGACCCATAACCCTATTTTAAACTCAAATCCCTTATTTCGACCCAATTCACTAATTTTGACCCTAAACCCTAGTTTTTATCTAAAACCCTAATTCTAACCTTATTTTTGACCCAAACCCCAATTTTTAAATCGAAACCCTAATTTTAACCCAAAACCCTAATTTTAAATCAAAACCCTAATTTTAAACCGAAACCGTAATTTTACCCAAAACCCTATTTTAAACTCAAAATCCTATTTCAAACCCTAAACCGTAATTTTGACCATAAACCCTAATTTTTACCCAAAACCCTATTTCAAACCCTAAACCCTAATTTTGACCCTAAATCCTAAAGTTTATCAAAAACCATATTTCTAACCCTAGTTTTGACCCTAAACCCTATTTTTGACCCAAAACCCTAATTCTAACACTATTTTTGACCCAAAACCCTATTTTAAACTCAAAACACTAATTTCGACCCAAAACCCTAATTTTGACCCGAAACCCTAATTTTACCCAAAAACCTAATTCTAACCCTATTTTTGACCCAAAACAATATTTTAAACTCAAAACACTATTTCAATCCCTAAACCTTAATTTTGACCTGAAACCCTCAATTGGACACAGAACCCTAATTTTGACCCGAAACCCTAATTTTACCCAAAACCCTAATTCTAACCCTATTTTAAACTCAAAACCCTATTTCAAACCCTAAACCCTAATTTTGACCCAAAATCCTAAATTTGACCCAGAACCCTAATTTTGACCCGAAACCCTAATTTTACCCAAAACCCTAATTCTAACCTTATTTTTGACCCCAAACCCTATTTTAAATTCAAAACCCTATTTCAAACCATAAACCCTAATTTAGACCCTAAACCCTAATTTTTACCTAAAACCGTAATTCTAACCCTAATTTTGACCCAAAACCCTATTTTAAACTCAAAACCCTATTTTTGACCCAAAACCCTAATTTTACCCAAAACCCAAATTCTAACCCTATTTTTGACCCAAAACCCAATTATTAAATCAAAACCCTGATTTTGACCGAAAACCCTAATTTTGCCCCAAAACCCTAATTTTAACCCAAAACCCTAATTTAACCCGAAACCCTAATTTTACCCAAAACCCTAATTCTAACCCAATTTTTGACCCAAAAGCCTATTTTAAACTCAAAACCCTATTTCAAACCCTAAACCCTTATTTTGACCAAAAACCCTATTTTAAACCCAAAACCCTAATTTTGACCCAAAACCCTAATTTTAACCCAAAACCGTAATTTTTACCCAAAACCCTAATTCTAACCCTATTTTTGACCCAAAACCCTAATTTTGACCCAAAACCCTAATTTTTACCCGAAACCCTAGTTTTGACCCTAATTTTAATCCAAAGCCTATTTTTACCCAAAACCCTAATTCTAACCCTATTTTTGAGCCAAAACCCTATTTTAAACTTAAAACCCTATTTCAAACCCTAAATAATTTTGACCAAAAGCTCAATTTGACCCAAACCCTAACTTTGACCAAAACCACAATGTGACCCAAACCCTTATTCTAACCCTATTTTTGACCAAAACCCTATTTTAAACTCAAACCCTAATTTCACCCAAAACCCTAATTTTGACCCAAACCCTAGTTTTTATCTAAAACCCTAATTCTAACCTTATTTTTGACCCAAACCCCAATTTTAAATCAAACCCTAATTAAACCCAAACCTAATTTTAAATCAAAACCTAATTTTAACCAAATAATTTTACCCAAAACCCTATTTTAAACTCAAAACCCTATTTCAAACCCTAAACCCTAATTTGACCCAAAATCCTAAATTTGACCCAAACCCTAATTTTGACCCAAACCCTAATTTTACCCAAAACCCTAATTCTAACCTTATTTTTGACCCAAACCCTATTTTAAATTCAAAACCCTATTTCAAACCCTAAACCCTAATTTGACCTAAACTAATTTAACCTAATTCTAACCCACTATTTGACCCAAAACCCTATTGTAAACTCAAAACCCAATTTGTGACCAACAACCCTAATATAACACAAAACCCAAATTCTAACCCTATATTTGACCCAAAACCCAAATATTATATCAAAACCCTGATTGTGACCGAAAACCCTAATTTTGGCCCAAAACCCTAATTTTAACCGAAAACCCTAATTTAACCCGAATCACTTATTTTACCCAAAACCCTAATTCTAACCCAATTTTTGACCCAAAAGCCTATTTTAAACTCAAAACCCTATTTCAAACCCTAAACCCTTATTTTGACCAAAAACCCTATTTTAAACCCAAAACCCTAATTTTGACCCAAAACCCTAATTTTAACCCAAAACAAACCCTAATTTAACCCTATTTTAAACCCAAAACCCTAATTTTGACCCAAAGCCCTAATTTTTACCCAAAACCCTAGTTTTGACCCTAATTTTAATCCGAAAGCCTATTTTTACCCAAAACCCTAATTCTAACCCTATTTTTTAGCCAAAACCCTATTTTAAACTTAAAACCCTATTTCAAACCCTAAACCCTAATTTTGACCAAAAACTCAATTTGACCTAACCCTAACTTTGACCACCCCCAATTTGACCTAAAACCCTTATTCTAACCCTATTTTTGACCCAAAACCCTATTTTAAACTCAAAACCCTAATTTCAACCCAAAACCCTAATTTTGACCAAAACCCTAGTTTTTATCTAAAACCCTAATTTAACCTTATTTTTGACCCAAACCCCAATTTTTAAATCAAAACCCTAATTTTACCCAAAACCCTAATTTTAAATCAAAACCCTAATTTTAAACCGAAACCGTAATTTTACCCAAAACCCTATTTTAAACTCAAAATCCTATTTCAAACCCTAAACCGTAATTTTGACCATAAACCCTAATTTTTACCCAAAACCCTATTTCAAACCCTAAACCCTAATTTTGACCCTAAATCCTAAAGTTTACCCAAAACCATATTTCTAACCCTAGTTTTGACCATAAACCAAAATTTTGACCCAAAACACTATTTTTGACCCGAAACCCTTATCTAACCCTATTTTTTACCCAAAACCCTATTTTAACTCAAAACCCTAATTTCGACCCAAAACCCTAATTTTGTCCCGAAACCCTAATTTTACACAAAACCCTATTTCAAACCCTAAACCCTAATTTTGACCCTAAATCTAAAGTTTATCAAAACCATATTTTAACCCTAGTTTTGACCCTAAACCCTAATTTTGACCCAAACCCTATTTTTACCCAAAACCCTAATTCTAACACTATTTTTGACCCAAAACCCTATTTTAAACTCAAAACACTAATTTCACCCAAAACCCTAATTTTGACCAAACCCTAATTTTACCCACAACCCTAATTCTAACCCTATTTTTGACCCAAAACACTATTTTAAACTCAAAACCCTATTTCAATCCCTAAACCTTAATTTTGACCAAAACCCTCAATTGGACCCAAACCCTAATTTTGACCAAACCCTAATTTTACCCAAAACCCTAATTCTAACCCTATTTTAAACTCAAAACCCTATTTCAAACCCTAAACCCTAATTTTGACCAAAAAGCCTAATTTTGACCTAACCCTAATTTTGACCAAACCCTAATTTTACCCAAAACCCTAATTCTAACCTTATTTTTGACCCCAAACCCTATTTTAAATTCAAAACCCTATTTCAAACCCTAAACCTCT
This sequence comes from Sophora flavescens, assembly GCA_030762895.1. NCBI lineage: Eukaryota > Viridiplantae > Streptophyta > Magnoliopsida > Fabales > Fabaceae > Sophora > Sophora flavescens. The sequence continues at coordinate 454,187 of JAUPTC010000021.1, forward strand.
CCCTAATTTTTACCTAAAACCGTAATTCTAACCCTATTTTTGACCCAAAACCCTATTTTAAACTCAAAACCCTATTTTTGACCCAAAACCCTAATTTTACCCAAAACCCAAATTCTAACCCTATTTTTGACCCAAAACCCAATTATTAAATCAAAACCCTGATTTTGACCGAAATCCCTAATTTTGCCCCAAAACCCTAATTTTAACCCAAAACCCTAATTTAACCCGAAACCCTAATTTTACCCAAAACCCTAATTCTAACCCAATTTTTGACCCAAAAGCCTATTTTAAACTCAAAACCCTATTTCAAACCCTAAACCCTTATTTTGACCAAAAACCCTATTTTAAACCCAAAACCCTAATTTTGACCCAAAACCCTAATTTTAACCAAAACCTAATTTAACCCTATTTTTGACCAAACCTAATTTTGACCAAACTAATTTTACCCAAAACCCTAGTTTTGACCCTAATTTTAATTCAAAGCCTATTTTTACCCAAAACCCTAATTCTAACCCTATTTTTGAGCCAAAACCCTATTTTAAACTTAAAACCCTATTTCAAACCCTAAACCCTAATTTTGACCCAAAAGCTCAATTTGACCTAAACCCTAACTTTGACCAAAACCACAATTTGACCTAAACCCTTATTCTAACCCTATTTTTGACCCAAAACCCTATTTTAAACTCAAAACCCTAATTTCGACCCAAAACCCTAATTTTGACCCAAACCTAGTTTTTATCTAAAACCCTAATTCTAACCTTATTTTTGACCCAAACCCCAATTTTTAAATCGAAACCCTAATTTTAACCTAAAACCCTAATTTTAAATCAAAACCCTAATTTTAAACCAAACCGTAATTTTACCCAAAACCCTATTTTAAACTCAAAATCCTATTACAAACCCTAAACCGTAATTTTGACCATAAACCCTAATTTTAACCCAAAACCCTATTTCAAACCCTAAACCCAAATTTTTAACCTAAATCCTAAACATTATCAAAAACCATATTTCTAACCATAGTTTTGACCCTAAACCCTAATTTTGACCCAAAACCCTAATTCTAACACTATTTTTGACCCAAAACCCTATTTTAAACTCAAAACACTAATTTCACCCAAAACCCTAATTTTGACCAAACCCTAATTTTACCATCAACCCTAATTCTAACCCTATTTTTGAGCCAAAACCCTATTTTAAACTTAAAACCCTATTTCAAACCCTAAACCCTAATTTTGACCTGAAACCCTCAATTGGACCCAGAACCCTAATTCTGACCCGAAACCCTAATTTTACCCAAAACCCTAATTCTTACCCTATTTTAAACTCAAAACCCTATTTCAAACCCTAAACCCTAATTTTGACCCAAAATCCTAAATTTGACCCAGAACCCTAATTTTGACCCGAAACCCTAATTTTACCCAAAACCCTAATTCTAACCTTATTTTTGACCCCAAACCCTATTTTAAATTCAAAACCCTATTTCAAACCCTAAACCCTAATTTAGACCCTAAACCCTAATTTTTACCTAAAACCGTAATTCTAACCCTAATTTTGACCCAAAACCCTATTTTAAACTCAAAACCCTATTTTTGACCCAAAACCCTAATTTTACCCAAAACCCAAATTCTAACCCTATTTTTGACCCAAAACCCAATTATTAAATCAAAACCCTGATTTTGACCGAAAACCCTAATTTTGCCCCAAAACCCTAATTTTAACCCAAAACCCTAATTTAACCCGAAACCCTAATTTTACCCAAAACCCTAATTCTAACCCAATTTTTGACCCAAAAGCCTATTTTAAACTCAAAACCCTATTTCAAACCCTAAACCCTTATTTTGACCAAAAACCCTATTTTAAACCCAAAACCCTAATTTTGACCCAAAACCCTAATTTTAACCCAAAACCGTAATTTTTACCCAAAACCCTAATTTTAACCCTATTTTTGACCCAAAACCCTAATTTCGACCCAAAACCCTAATTTTGACCCGAAACCCTAGTTTTGACCCTAATTTTAATCCAAAGCCTATTTTTAACCAAAACCCTAATTCTAACCATATTTTTGAGCCAAAACCCTATTTTAAACTTAAAACCCTATTTCAAACCCTAAACCCTAATTTTGACCTCAATTTGACCTAACCCTAATTTGACCAAAACCACAATTTGACCTAAACTATTCTAACCCTATTTTTGACCCAAAACCCTATTTTAAACTCAAACCCTAATTTCACCCAAAACCCTAATTTTGACCAAACCTAGTTTTATCTAAAACCTAATTTAACCTTATTTTTGACCCAAACCCCATTTTAATCAAACCTAATTTACCCAAAACCCTAATTTTAAATCAAAACCCTAATTTTAACCCGAAACCATAATTTTACCCAAAACCCTATTTTAAACTCAAAACCCTATTTCAAACCCTAAACCCTAATTTTGACCCAAAATCCTAAATTTGACCCAGAACCCTAATTTTGACCCGAAACCCTAATTTTACCCAAAACCCTAATTCTAACCTAATTTTTGACCCCAAACCCTTTTTTAAAATTCAAATCACTATTTCAAACCCTAAACCCTAATTTTTACCTAAAACTAATTCCTAACCCTAATTCTAACCCTATTTTTGACCCAAAACCCTATTTTAAACTCAAAACCCTATTTTTGACCCAAAACCTTAATTTTACCCAAAACCCAAATTCTAACCCTATTTTTGACCCAAAACCCAATTATTAAATCAAAACCCTGATTTTGACCGAAAACCCTAATTTTGCCCCAAAACCCTAATTTTAACCCAAAACCGTAATTTAACCCGAAACCCTAATTTTACCCAAAACCCTAATTCTAACCCAATTTTTGACCCAAAAGCCTATTTTAAACTCAAAACCCTATTTCAAACCCTAAACCCTTATTTTGACCAAAAACCCTATTTTAAACCCAAAACCCTAATTTTGACCCAAAACCCTAATTTTAACCCAAAACCGTAATTTTAACCCAAAACCCTAATTCTAACCCTATTTTTGACCCAAAACCCTAATTTTGACCCAAAATCCTAATTTTTACCCGAAACCCTAGTTTTGACCCTAATTTTAATCCGAAAGCCTATTCTTACCCAAAACCCTAATTCTAACCCTATTTTTGAGCCAAAACCCTATTTTAAACTTAAAACCCTATTTCAAACCCTAAACCCTAATTTTGACCCGAAAAGCTCAATTTGACCTAACCCTAACTTTGACCAAAACCACAATTTGACCTAACCCTTATTCTAACCCTATTTTTGAGCCAAAACCCTCTTTTAAACTTAAAACCCTATTTCACACCCTAAACCCTAATTTTGACCCGAAACCCTAGTTTTTATCTAAAACCCTAATTCTAACCTTATTTTTGACCCAAACCCCAATTTTTAAATCGAAACCCTAATTTTAACCCAAAACCCTAATTTTAAATCAAAACCCTAATTTTAAACCGAAACCGTAATTTTACCCAAAACCCTATTTTAAACTCAAAATCCTATTTCAAACCCTAAACCGTAATTTTGACCATAAACCCTAATTTTTACCCAAAACCCTATTTCAAACCCTAAACCCTAATTTTGACCCTAAATCCTAAAGTTTACCCAAAACCATATTTCTAACCCTAGTTTTGACCATAAACCTAATTTTGACCCAAACCCTATTTTTGACCAAACCCTTATCTAACCCTATTTTTACCCAAACCCTATTTTAAACTCAAACCCTAATTTGCCCAAACCCTATTTTGACCAAACCCTAATTTTACACAAACCCTATTTCAAACCCTAAACCCTAATTTTGACCCTAAATCCTAAAGTTTATCAAAACCATATTTCTAACCCTAGTTTTGACCCAAACCTAACCCAAAACCCTATTTTTGACCCAAAACCCTAATTCTAACACTATTTTTGACCCAAAACCCTATTTTAAACTCAAAACACTAATTTCACCCAAAACCCTAATTTTGACCAAACCCTAATTTTACCCACAACCCTAATTCTAACCCTATTTTTGACCCAAAACACTATTTTAAACTCAAAACCCTATTTCAATCCCTAAACCTTAATTTTGACCTAAACCCTCAATTGGACCCAAACCCTAATTTTGACCAAACCCTAATTTTACCCAAAACCCTAATTCTAACCCTATTTTAAACTTAAAACCCTATTTCAAACCCTAAACCCTAATTTTGACCCGAAAATCTCAATTTGACCCAGAACCCTAATTTTGACCCGAAACCCTAATTTTACCCAAAACCCTAATTCTAACCTTATTTTTGACCCCAAACCCTATTTTAAATTCAAAACCCTATTTCAAACCCTAAACCCTAATTTAGACCCTAAACCCTAATTTTTACCTAAAACCGTAATTCTAACCCTAATTTTGACCCAAAACCCTATTTTAAACTCAAAACCCTATTTTTGACCCAAAACCCTAATTTTACCCAAAACCCAAATTCTAACCCTATTTTTGACCCAAAACCCAATTATTAAATCAAAACCCTGATTTTGACAGAAAACCCTAATTTTGCCCCAAAACCCTAATTTTAACCCAAAACCCTAATTTAACCCGAAACCCTAATTTTACCCAAAACCCTAATTCTAACCCAATTTTTGACCCAAAAGCCTATTTTAAACTCAAAACCCTATTTCAAACCCTAAACCCTAATTTTGACCAAAAACCCTATTTTAAACCCAAAACCCTAATTTTGACCCAAAACCCTAATTTTAACCCAAAACCGTAATTTTTACCCAAAACCCTAATTCTAACCCTATTTTTGACCCAAAACCCTAATTTTGACCCAAAACCCTAATTTTTACCCGAAACCCTAGTTTTGACCCTAATTTTAATCCGAAAGCCTATTTTTACCCAAAACCCTAATTCTAACCCTATTTTTGAGCCAAAACCCTATTTTAAACTTAAAACCCTATTTCAAACCCTAAACCCTAATTTTGACCCGAAAAGCTCAATTTGACCCAACCTAACTTTGACCAAAACAAATTTGACCAAACCCTAATTCTAACCTATTTTTGACCAAACCCTATTTTAAACTCAAACTATTTCACTAAAGTTTTCTAAAATATTTAACTTATTTTGACCCAAACCAATTTTAAAACCTATTTACCAAACCTAATTTTAATCAAACTAATTTTAAAAATAATTTTACCCAAAACCTATTTTAACTAAAACCTATTTTAAACCCTAACTATTCAAAATCCTAATTGACCCAACCCTAATTTTGACCAAAACCCTAATTTTACCCAAACCCTAATTCTAACCTTATTTTTGACCCCAAACCCTATTTTAAATTCAAAACCCTATTTCAAACCCTAAACCCTAATTTTTACCTAAAACCGTAATTCTAACCCTATTTTTGACCCAAAACCCTATTTTAAACTCAAACCTATTTTGACCCAAACCTAATTTTACCCAAAACCCAAATTCTAACCCTATTTTTGACCCAAAACCCAATTATTAAATCAAAACCCTATTTTGACCGAAACCCTAATTTTGCCCCAAAACCCTAATTTTAACCCAAAACCCTAATTTAACCCAAACCCTAATTTTACCCAAAACCCTAATTCTAACCCAATTTTTGACCCAAAAGCCTATTTTAAACTCAAAACCCTATTTCAAACCCTAAACCCTTATTTTGACCAAAAACCCTATTTTAAACCCAAAACCCTAATTTTGACCCAAAACCCTAATTTTAACCCAAAACCCCCTAATTTAACCCTATTTTTGACCCAAAACCCTAATTTTGACCCAAAACCCTAATTTTACCCAAAACCCTAGTTTTGACCCTAATTTTAATCCAAAAGCCTATTTTTACCCAAAACCCTAATTCTAACCCTATTTTTGAGCCAAAACCCTATTTTAAACTTAAAACCCTATTTCAAACCCTAAACCCTAATTTTGACCAAAAGCTCAATTTGACCTAACCCTAACTTTGACCCAAACCACAATTTGACCCAACCCTATTCTAACCCTATTTTTGACCCAAAACCCTATTTTAAACTCAAAACCCTAATTTCACCCAAAACCCTAATTTTGACCCGACCCTAGTTTTTATCTAAAACCCTAATTCTAACCCTATTTTTGACCCAAAACCCTAATTTTAAATCGAAACCCTAATTTTTACCCAAAACCCTAATTTTAAATCAAAACCCTAATTTTAAACCGAAATAATTTTACCCAAAACCCTATTTTAAACTCAAAATCCTATTTCAAACCCTAAACCGTAATTTTGACCATAAACCCTAATTTTTACCCAAAACCCTATTTCAAACCCTAAACCCTAATTTTGACCCTAAATCCTAAAGTTTACCAAAACCATATTTCTAACCCTAGTTTTGACCATAAACCTAATTTTACAAACCTATTTTACAAACCTTATCTAACCCTATTTTTACCCAAACCCTATTTTAACTCAAACCTATTTCAAAAACCCTATTTTGACCAACCCTAATTTTACACAAACCCTATTTCAACCCTAAACCCTAATTTTGACCCTAAATCCTAAAGTTTATCAAAACCATATTTCTAACCCTAGTTTTGACCTAAACCTATTTTTGACCAACCCTATTTTTGACCCAAAACCCTAATTCTAACACTATTTTTGACCCAAAACCCTATTTTAAACTCAAAACACTAATTTCGACCCAAAACCCTAATTTTGACCAAACCCTAATTTTACCCAAACCCTAATTCTAACCCTATTTTTGACCCAAAACACTATTTTAAACTCAAAACCCTATTTCAATCCCTAAACCTTAATTTTGACTGAAACCTCAATTTGACCCAACCCTAATTTGACCAAACCCTAATTTTACCCAAAACCCTAATTCTAACCCTATTTTAAACTCAAAACCCTATTTCAAACCCTAAACCCTAATTTTGACCCAAAATCCTAAATTTGACCCAGAACCCTAATTTTGACCCGAAACCCTAATTTTACCCAAAACCCTAATTCTAACCTTAATTTTGACCCCAAACCCTACTTTAAATTCAAAACCCTATTTCAAACCCTAAACCCTAATTTTGACCCTAAACCCTAATTTTGACCTAAAACCGTAATTCTAACCCTATTTTGACCCAGAACCCTATTTTAAACTCAAAACCCTATTTTTGACCCAAAACCCTAATTTTACCCAAAACCCAAATTCTAACCCTATTTTTGACCCAAAACCCAATTATTAAATCAAAACCCTGATTTTGACCGAAAACCCTAATTTTACCCCAAAACCCTAATTTTAACCCAAAACCCTAATTTAACCCGAAACCCTAATTTTACCCAAAACCCTAATTCTAACCCAATTTTTGACCCAAAAGCCTATTTTAAACTCAAAACCCTATTTCAAACCCTAAACCCTAATTTTGACCCAAAATCCTAAATTTGACCCAGAACCCTAAATATGAACCAAAACCCTAAATTTAACCCAAAACCGTAAAATTTACCCAAAACCCTAATACTAACCCTATTTTGACCCAAAACCCTAATTTTGACCCAAAACCCTAATTTTTACCCGAACCCTAGTTTGACCCTAATTTTAATCAAAGCCTATTTTTACCCAAAACCCTAATTTAACCCTATTTTTGAGCCAAAACCCTATTTTAAACTTAAAACCCTATTTCAAACCCTAAACCCTAATTTTGACCAAAACTCAATTTGACCTAACCCTAATTTGACACCTTTCCTAATTTCTAACTATTTTTGACCCAAACCTATTTTAAACTAAACTTTCAAAACTATTTGCAAATTTTTCTAAATTTAACTGCCAAACTTTAAAAACTATTACCAACTATTTTAAAATATTTTTTCCAAACTAATTTTACCCACCCTATTTTAAACTCAAAACCCTATTTCAAACCCTAAACCCTAATTTTGACCCAAATCCTAAGACCCAACCTAATTTTGACCAAACCCTAATTTACCCAAAACCCTAATTCTAACCTTATTTTTGACCCCAAACCCTATTTTAAATTCAAAACCCTATTTCAAACCCTAAACCCTAATTTTTACCTAAAATAATTAACCCTATTTTGACCCAAAACCCTATTTTAAACCCAAAACCCTATTTTTGACCCAAAACCCTAATTTTACCCAAAACCCAAATTCTAACCCTATTTTTGACCCAAAACCCAATTATTAAATCAAAACCCTATTTTGACCAAACCCTAATTTTGCCCCAAAACCCTAATTTTAACCCAAAACCCTAATTTAACCCAAACCCTAATTTTACCCAAAACCCTAATTCTAACCCAATTTTTGACCCAAAAGCCTATTTTAAACTCAAAACCCTATTTCAAACCCTAAACCCTTATTTTGACCAAAACCCTATTTTAAACCCAAAACCCTAATTTTGACCCAAAACCCTAATTTTAACCCAAACCTAATTTTCCCAAACCTAATTTAACCTATTTTTGACCCAAAACCCTAATTTTGACCCAAAACCCTAATTTTTACCCAAACCCTAGTTTTGACCCTAATTTTAATCCGAAGCCTATTTTTACCCAAAACCCTAATTCTAACCCTATTTTTGAGCCAAAACCCTATTTTAAACTTAAAACCCTATTTCAAACCCTAAACCCTAATTTTGACCAAAAGCTCAATTTGACCTAAACCCTAACTTTGACCAAAACCACAATTTGACCCAACCCTTATTCTAACCCTATTTTTGACCCAAAACCCTATTTTAAACTCAAAACCCTAATTTGGACCCAAAACCCTAATTTTGACCAAAACCCTAGTTTTTATCTAAAACCCTAATTCTAACCTTATTTTTGACCCAAACCCCAATTTTTAAATCAAACCCTAATTTTAACCCAAAACCCTAATTTTAAATCAAAACCCTAATTTTAAACCAAAGTAATTTTACCTAAAACCCTATTTTAAACTAAAATCCTATTTCAAACCCTAAACCGTAATTTTGACCATAAACCCTAATTTTTACCCAAAACCCTATTTCAAACCCTAAACCCTAATTTTGACCCTAAACCTAAAGTTTACCAAAACCATATTTTAACCCTAGTTTTGACCTAACTATTTGACCAAACCTATTTTTGAAACCCTTATCTAACCCTATTTTTACCCAAAACCCTATTTTAAACTCAAACCCTAATTTCACCCAAACCCTAATTTTGACCAAACCCTAATTTTACACAAAACCTATTTCAAACCCTAAACCCTAATTTTGACCCTAAATCCTAAAGTTTATCAAAACCATATTTCTAACCCTAGTTTTGACCCTAAACCCTATTTTTGACCCAAACCCTATTTTTAAACCTAACACTATTTTTGACCCAAAACCCTATTTTAAACTCAAAACACTAATTTCACCCAAAACCCTAATTTTGACCAAAACCCTAATTTTACCCAAAACCCTAATTCTAACCCTATTTTTGACCCAAAACACTATTTTAAACTCAAAACCCTATTTCTATCCCTAAACCTTAATTTTGACTAAAACCCTCAATTGGACCCAAACCCTAATTTTGACCAAACCCTAATTTTACCCAAAACCCTAATTCTAACCCTATTTTAAACTCAAAACCCTATTTCAAACCCTAAACCCTAATTTTGATCCAAAATCCTAAATTTGACCCAGAACCCTAATTTCGACCCGAAACCCTAATTTTACCCAAAACCCTAATTCTAACCTTATTTTTGACCCCAAACCCTATTTTAAATTCAAAACCCTATTTCAAACCCTAAACCCTAATTTAGACCCTAAACCCTAATTTTTACCTAAAACCGTAATTCTAACCCTATTTTTGACCCAAAACCCTATTTTAAACTCAAAACCCTATTTTTGACCCAAAACCCTAATTTTACCCAAAACCCAAATTCTAACCCTATTTTTGACCCAAAACCCAATTATTAAATCAAAACCCTGATTTTGACCGAAAACCCTAATTTTGCCCCAAAACCCTAATTTAACCCGAAACCCTAATTTTACCCAAAACCCTAATTCTAACCCAATTTTTGACCCAAAAGCCTATTTTAAACTCAAAACCCTATTTCAAACCCTAAACCCTTATTTTGACCAAAAACCCTATTTTAAACCCAATACCCTAATTTTGACCCAAAACCCTAATTTTAACCCAAAACCGTAATTTTTACCCAAAACCCTAATTCTAAGCCTATTTTTGACCCAAAACCCTAATTTTGACCCAAAACCCTAATTTTTACCCGAAACCCTAGTTTTACCCCTAATTTTAATCCGAAAGCCTATTTTTACCCAAAACCCTAATTCTAACCCTATTTTTGAGCCAAAACCCTATTTTAAACTTAAAACCCTATTTCAAACCCTAAACCCTAATTTTGACCCGAAAAGCTCAATTTGACCTAACCCTAACTTTGACCAAACCACAATTTGACCTATCTTATTCTAACCCTATTTTTGACCAAACCTATTTTAAACTCAAACCCTATTTCACCCAACCCTAATTTTGACCAAACCTAGTTTTATCTAAAACCTATTTAACTTATTTTGCCCAAACCCTTTTTAAATCAAACCTAATTTTAACCCAAACCCTAATTTTAAATCAAACCTAATTTTAAACCTATTTCCAAAACCCTATTTTAAACTCAAAACCCTATTTCAAACCCTAAACCCTAATTTTGACCCAAAAACCTCAATTTGACCCAGAACCCTAATTGTGACCCGAAAACCTAAATTTACCAAAAACAATAATTCTAAACTTATTTTTGAACCCAAACCCTATTTTAAATTCAAAACCCTATTTCAAACCCTAAACCCTAATTTTTACCTAAAACTAATTCTAACCCTTTTTTTGACCCAAAACCCTATTTTAAACCCAAAACCCTATTTTTGACCCAAAACCCTAATTTTACCCAAAACCCAAATTCTAACCCAAATTTTGCCCCAAAACCCAATTATTAAATCAAAACCCTATTTTGACCGAAACCCTAATTTTACCCCTAACCCTATTTTTTACCCAAAACCCTAATTTAACCCGAAACCCTAATTTTACCCAAAACCCTAATTCTAACCCAATTTTTGACCCAAAAGCCTATTTTAAACTCAAAACCCTATTTCAAACCCTAAACCCTTATTTTGACCAAAAACCCTATTTTAAACCCAAAACCCTAATTTTGACCCAAAACCCTAATTTTAACCCAAAACCTAATTTTAAAAACCCTATTTTTGACCCAAAACCCTAATTTTGACCCAAAACCCTAATTTTTACCCAAACCCTAGTTTTGACCCTAATTTTAATCCGAAAGCCTATTTTTACCCAAAACCCTAATTCTAACCCTATTTTTGAGCCAAAACCCTATTTTAAACTTAAAACCCTATTTCAAACCCTAAACCCTAATTTTGACCAAAAGCTCAATTTGACCTAACCCTAACTTTGACCAAAACCACAATTTGACCTAAACCCTTATTCTAACCCTATTTTTGACCCAAAACCCTATTTTAAACTCAAAACCCTAATTTCACCCAAAACCCTAATTTTGACCAAACCCTAGTTTTTATCTAAAACCCTAATTCTAACCTTATTTTTGACCCAAACCCCAATTTTTAAATCCAAACCCTAATTATAACCCAAAACCCTAATTTTAAATCAAAACCATAAATTTTAAGCTAAACCGTAATTTTACCCAAAACGCTATTTTTAACTCAAAATCCTATTTCAAACCCTAAACCGTAATTTTGACCATAAACCCTAATTTTTACCCAAAACCCTATTTCAAACCCTAAACCCTAATTTTGACCCTAAATCCTAAAGTTTACCCAAAACCATATTTCTAACCCTAGTTTTGACCATAAACTAAATATTTTGACAATTTCTACCTCCAAATATTTATAAATATATTTTTCAACTATTTCCCTAACCTAATTTTGACCTAATCTAGTTTATCAAAAATATTTTAACCTGTTTTGACTAATATTTTGTATTTTGACCCAAAACCCTAATTCTAACACTATTTTTGACCCAAAACCCTATTTTAAACTCAAAACACTAATTTCACCCAAAACCCTAATTTTGACCAAACCCTAATTTTACCCACAACCCTAATTCTAACCCTATTTTTGACCCAAAACACTATTTTAAACTCAAATCCCTATTTCAATGCCTAAACCTTAATTTTGACTAAAACCCTCAATTGGACCCAACCCTAATTTTGACCAAACCCTAATTTTACCCAAAACCCTAATTCTAACCCTATTTTAAACTCAAAACCCTATTTCAAACCCTAAACCCTAATTTTGACCCAAAATCCTAAATTTGACCTAAACCCTAATTTTGACCAAACCCTAATTTTACCCAAAACCCTAATTCTAACCTTATTTTTGACCCCAAACCCTATTTTAAATTCAAAACCCTATTTCAAACCCTAAACCCTAATTTTGACCCTAAACCCTAATTTTTACCTAAAACCGTAATTCTAACCCTATTTTTGACCCAAAACCCTATTTTAAACTCAAAACCCTATTTTTGACCCAAAACCCTAATTTTACCCAAAACCCAAATTCTAACCCTATTTTTGACCCAAAACCCAATTATTAAATCAAAACCCTGATTTTGACCGAAAACCCTAATTTTGCCCCAAAACCCTAATTTTAACCCAAAACCCTAATTTAACCCGAAACCCTAATTTTACCCAAAACCCTAATTCTAACCCAATTTTTGACCCAAAAGCCTATGTTAAACTCAAAACCCTATTTCAAACCCTTACACCTTATTTAGACCAAAACCCTATTTTAAACCCAAAACCCTAATTTTGACCCAAAACCCTAATTTTAACCCAAAACCGTAATTTTAACCCAAAACCCTAATTCTAACCCTATTTTTGACCCAAAACCCTAATTTTGACCCAAAATCCTAATTTTTACCCGAAACCCTAGTTTTGACCCTAATTTTAATCCGAAAGCCTATTCTTACCCAAAACCCTAATTCTAACCCTATTTTTGAGCCAAAACCCTATTTTAAACTTAAAACCCTATTTCAAACCCTAAACCCTAATTTTGACCAAAAGCTCAATTTGACCTAACCCTAACTTTGACCAAAACCACAATTTGACCAAACCTTATTCTAACCCTATTTTGACGCAAAACCCTATTTTAAATCAAACCTAATTTACCAAACCTAATTTTGACCAACCTAGTTTTACTAAACTTTTAACTTATTTTGACCCAAACCCCATTTTAAATCAAACCCTATTTTAACCCAAACCTAATTTTAATCAAACCCTAATTTTAACCAACCTTTTACCAAACCCTATTTTAAACTCAAAACCTATTTCAAACCCTAAACCCTAATTTTGACCCCTAATTTACCTTTGACCAAACCCTAATTTTACCCAAAACCCTAATTCTAACCTTATTTTTGACCCAAACCCTATTTTAAATTCAAAACCTATTTACCTATTTCAAACCCTAAACCCTAATTTTTACCTAAACCTATTTAACCCTATTTTGACCCAAACCCTATTTTAAACCCAAAACCCTATTTTTGACCCAAAACCCTAATTTTACCCAAAACCCAAATTCTAACCCTATTTTTGACCCAAACCCAATTATTAAATCAAACCCCTATTTTGACCAAAACCCTAATTTTGCCCCAAAACCCTAATTTAACCCAAACCTATAAACCCTAATTTTACCCAAAACCCTAATTCTAACCCAATTTTTGACCCAAAAGCCTATTTTAAACTCAAAACCCTATTTCAAACCCTAAACCCTTATTTTGACCAAAACCCTATTTTAAACCCAAAACCCTAATTTTGACCCAAAACCCTAATTTTACCCAAAATTCCCAAACCCTAATTCTAACCCTATTTTTGACCCAAAACCCTAATTTTGACCCAAAACCCTAATTTTTACCCGAAACCCTAGTTTTGACCCTAATTTTAATTCAAAGCCTATTTTTACCCAAAACCCTAATTCTAACCCTATTTTTGAGCCAAAACCCTATTTTAAACTTAAAACCCTATTTCAAACCCTAAACCCTAATTTTGACCCAAAGCTCAATTTGACCTGGACCCTAACTTTGACCAAAACCACAATTTGACCTAACCCTTATTCTAACCCTATTTTTGACCCAAAACCCTATTTTAAACTCAAAACCCTAATTTCACCCAAAACCCTAATTTTGACCAAAACCCTAGTTTTTATCTAAAACCCTAATTCTAACCTTATTTTTGACCCAAACCCCAATTTTTAAATCGAAACCCTAATTTTAACCCAAAACCCTAATTTTAAATCAAAACCCTAATTTTAAACCAAACCTAATTTTACCCAAAACCCTATTTTAAACTCAATATCCTATTTCAAACCCTAAACCGTAATTTTGACCATAAACCCTAATTTTTACCCAAAACCCTATTTCAAACCCTACACCATAATTTTGACCATAAATCCTAAATTTACCAAAACCATATTTTAACCTATGACCTAAACTAATTTTGACCAACCTTTTGACAACATCTACCTATTTTTACCCAAACCTTTTAAACTCAAACTATTTCCAACCTATTTTGACCAACCCTAATTTTACACAAAACCCTATTTCAAACCCTAACCCTAATTTTGACCTAAATCCTAAAGTTTATCAAAACCATATTTCTAACCCTAGTTTTGACCCTAAACCCTATTTTTGACCCAAAACCCTAATTCTAACACTATTTTTGACCCAAAACCCTATTTTAAACTCAAAACACTAATTTCACCCAAAACCCTAATTTTGACCAAAACCCTAATTTTACCCACAACCCTAATTCTAACCCTATTTTTGACCCAAAACACTATTTTAAACTCAAAACCCTATTTCAATCCCTAAACCTTAATTTTGACCAAAACCTCAATTGGACCCAAACCCTAATTTTGACCAAACCCTAATTTTACCCAAAACCCTAATTCTAACCCTATTTTAAACTCAAAACCCTATTTCAAACCCTCTAACACTATTTTGACCGAATATACTCAATTTGACACCTTAGCATAATTTTGAACCGAAACCCTAATTTTACCCAAAACCCTAATTCTAACCTTATTTTTGACCCCAAACCCTATTTTAAATTCAAAACCCTATTTCAAACCCTAAACCCTAATTTTGACCCTAAACCCTAATTTTTACCTAAAACCGTAATTCTAACCCTATTTTTGACCCAAAACCCTATTTTAAACTCAAAACCCTATTTTTGACCCAAAACCCTAATTTTACCCAAAACCCAAATTCTAACCCTATTTTTGACCCAAAACCCAATTATTAAATCAAAACCCTGATTTTGACCGAAAACCCTAATTTTGCCCCAAAACCCTAATTTTAACCCAAAACCCTAATTTAACCCGAAACCCTAATTTTACCCAAAACCCTAATTCTAACCCAATTTTTGACCCAAAAGCCTATTTTAAACTCAAAACCCTATTTCAAACCCTAAACCCTTATTTTGACCAAAAACCCTATTTTAAACCCAAAACCCTAATTTTGACCCAAAACCCTAATTTTAACCCAAAACCCTAATTCTAACCGTATTTTTGACCCAAAATTCTAATTTTGACCCAAAACCCTAATTTTTACCCGAAACCCTAGTTTTGACCCTAATTTTAATTCGAAAGCCTATTTTTACCCAAAACCCTAATTCTAACCCTATTTTTGAGCCAAAACCCTATTTTAAACTTAAAACCCTATTTCAAACCCTAAACCCTAATTTTGACCCGAAAAGCTCAATTTGACCTAACCCTAACTTTGACCAAAACCACATTTGACCTAACCCTTATTCTAACCCTATTTTTGACCCAAAACCCTATTTTAAACTCAAACCCTAATTTCACCCAAAACCCTAATTTTGACCAAACCCTAGTTTTATCTAAAACCCTAATTTAACTTATTTTTGACCCAAACCCCAATTTAAATAACCTAATTTTAACAAAACCTAATTTTAAATCAAAACCCTAATTTTAAACCAAAGTAATTTTACCTAAAACCCTATTTTAAACTCAAAATCCTATTTCAAACCCTAAACGTAATTTTGACCATAAACCCTAATTTTACCCAAACCCTATTTCAAACCCTAAACCTAATTTGACCTAAATCCTAAAGTTTACCAAAACCATATTTTAACCTAGTTTTGACCATAACTTTTTTGACCCAAAACCCAATTTTTGACACAAAACCCTAATTCTAACACTATTTTTGACCCTAAATCATATTTTTACATCAAAACACTAATTTCCACCCAAAACCTAAATTTTGACCCAAAACCTAATTTTTACCCAAAACCCTAATTCTAACCCTATTTTTGACCCAAAACACTATTTTAAACTCAAAACCCTATTTCAATCCCTAAACCTTAATTTTGACTAAACCTCAATTGGACCCAACCCTAATTTTGACCAAACCCTAATTTTACCCAAAACCCTAATTCTAACCCTATTTTAAACTCAAAACCCTATTTCAAACCCTAAACCCTAATTTTGATCCAAAATCCTAAATTTGACCCAGAACCCTAATTTCGACCCGAAACCCTAATTTTACCCAAAACCCTAATTATAACCTTATTTTTTACCCCAAACGCTATTTTAAATTCAAAACCCTATTTCAAACCCTAAACCCTAATTTAGACCCTAAACCCTAATTTTTACCTAAAACCGTAATTCTAACCCTATTTTTGACCCAAAACCCTATTTTAAACTCAAAACCCTATTTTTGACCCAAAACCCTAATTTTACCCAAAACCCAAATTCTAACCCTATTTTTGACCCAAAACCCAATTATTAAATCAAAACCCTGATTTTGACCGAAAACCCTAATTTTGCCCCAAAACCCTAATTTTAACCCAAAACCCTAATTTAACCCGAAACCCTAATTTTACCCAAAACCCTAATTCTAACCCAATTTTTGACCCAAAAGCCTATTTTAAACTCAAAACCCTATTTCAAACCCTAAACCCTTATTTTGACCAAAAACCCTATTTTAAACCCAAAACCCTAATTTTGACCCAAAACCCTAATTTTAACCCAAAACCGTAATTTTTACCCAAAACCCTAATTCTAACCCTATTTTTGACCCAAAACCCTAATTTTGACCCAAAACCCTAATTTTTACCCGAAACCCTAGTTTTGACCCTAATTTTAATCCGAAAGCCTATTTTTACCCAAAACCCTAATTCTAACCCTATTTTTGAGCCAAAACCCTATTTTAAACTTAAAACCAATATTCAAACCCTAAACCCTAATTTTGACCCGAAAAGCTCAATTTGACCCAGAACCCTAACTTTGACCCGAAAACCACAATTTGACCCAGAACCCTTATTCTAACCCTATTTTTGACCCAAAACCCTATTTTAAACTCAAAACCCTAATTTCGACCCAAAACCCTAATTTTGACCCAAAACCCTAGTTTTTATCTAAAACCCTAATTCTAACCTTATTTTTGACCCAAACCCCAATTTTTAAATCGAAACCCTAATTTTAACCCAAAACCCTAATTTTAAATCAAAACCCTAATTTTAAACCGAAACCGTAATTTTACCCAAAACCCTATTTTAAACTCAAAATCCTATTTCAAACCCTAAACCGTAATTTTGACCATAAACCCTAATTTTTACCCAAAACCCTATTTCAAACCCTAAACCCTAATTTTGACCCTAAATCCTAAAGTTTACCAAAAACCATATTTCTAACCCTAGTTTTGACCCTAAACCCTAATTTTGACCAAAAACCCTAATACTATTCCAAATATTTTAATTTATCTATTTTTTATTCCTATTCTAACCTATTTTTGACCCAAAACCCTATTTTAAACTCAAAACCCTAATTTCGACCCAAAACCCTAATTTTGACCAAACCCTAATTTTACCTAAAACCCTAATTCTAACCCTATTTTTGACCCAAAACCTATTTTAAACTCAAAACCCTATTTCAATCCCTAAACCTTAATTTTGACCCAAAACCTAAATTGACCCAAACCCTAATTTTGACCAAACCCTAATTTTACCCAAAACCCTAATTCTAACCCTATTTTAACTCAAAACCCTATTTCAAACCCTAAACCCTAATTTTGACCCAAAATCCTAAATTTGACCAAAACCCTAATTTTGACCAAACCCTAATTTTACCCAAAACCCTAATTCTAACCTTATTTTTGACCCCAAACCCTATTTTAAATTCAAAACCCTATTTCAAACCCTAAACCCTAATTTTGACCCTAAACCCTAATTTTTACCTAAAACCGTAATTCTAACCCTATTTTTGACCCAAAACCCTATTTTAAACTCAAAACCCTATTTTTGACCCAAAACCCTAATTTTACCCAAAACCCAAATTCTAACCCTATTTTTGACCCAAAACCCAATTATTAAATCAAAACCCTGATTTTGACCGAAAACCCTAATTTTGCCCCAAAACCCTAATTTTAACCCAAAACCCTAATTTAACCCAAACCCTAATTTTACCCAAAACCCTAATTCTAACCCAATTTTTGACCCAAAAGCCTATTTTAAACTCAAAACCCTATTTCAAACCCTAAACCCCTATTTTGACCAAAAACCCTATTTTAATCCCAAAACCCTAATTTTGCCCCAAAACCCTAATTTTAACCCAAAACCCTAATTTTACCCAAAACCCTAATTCTAACCCTATTTTTGACCCAAAACCCTAATTTTGACCCAAAACCCTAATTTTTACCCAAAACCCTAGTTTTGACCCTAATTTTAATCCAAAGCCTATTTTTACCCAAAACCCTAATTCTAACCCTATTTTTGAGCCAAAACCCTATTTTAAACTTAAAACCCTATTTCAAACCCTAAACCCTAATTTTGACCCAAAGCTCAATTTGACCTAAACCCTAACTTTGACCAAAACCACAATTTGACCCAACCCTTATTCTAACCCTATTTTTGACCCAAAACCCTATTTTAAACTCAAAACCCTAATTTCGACCCAGAACCCTAATTTTGACCAAACCCTAGTTTTTATCTAAAACCCTAATTCTAACCTTATTTTTGACCCAAACCCCAATTTTTAAATCGAAACCCTAATTTTAACCCAAAACCCTAATTTTAAATCAAAACCCTAATTTTAAACCGAAACCGTAATTTTACCCAAAACCCTATTTTAAACTCAAAATCCTATTTCAAACCCTAAACCATAATTTTGACCATAAACCCTAATTTTTACCCAAAACCCTATTTCAAACCCTAAACCCTAATTTTGACCCTAAATCCTAAAGTTTACCAAAAACCATATTTCTAACCCTAGTTTAATTTTCCCTTTTTTGCCCAAACCCTAATTTCGACCCAAAACCCTAATTTTGACCCGAAACCCTATTTTAAACTCAAAACACTAATTTCGACCCAAAACCCTAATTTTGACCCGAAACCCTAATTTTACCCACAACCCTAATTCTAACCCTATTTTTGACCCAAAACACTATTTTAAACTCAAAACCCTATTTCAATCCCTAAACCTTAATTTTGACCCAAATTAACCCAAAGCCCTAATTTTGACCCAAAACCCTAATTTTACCCAAAACCCTAATTCTAACCCTATTTTAAACTCAAAACCCTATTTCAAACCCTAAACCCTAATTTTGACCCAAAATCCTAAATTTGACCCAGAACCCTAATTTTGACCCGAAACCCTAATTTTACCCAAAACCCTAATTCTAACCTTATTTTTGACCCCAAACCCTATTTTAAATTCAAAACCCTATTTCAAACCATAAACCCTAATTAATAACCTAAACCCTAATTTTTACCTAAAACCGTAATTCTAACCCTATTTTTGACCCAAAACCCTATTTTAAACTCAAAACCCTATTTTTGACCCAAAACCCTAATTTTACCCAAAACCCAAATTCTAACCCTATTTTTGACCCAAAACCCAATTATTAAATCAAAACCCTGATTTTGACCGAAAACCCTAATTTTGCCCCAAAACCCTAATTTTAACCCAAAACCCTAATTTAACCCGAAACCCTAATTTTACCCAAAACCCTAATTCTAACCCAATTTTTGACCCAAAAGCCTATTTTAAACTCAAAACCCTATTTCAAACCCTAAACCCTTATTTTGACCAAAACCCTATTTTAAACCCAAAACCCTAATTTTGACCCAAAACCCTAATTTTAACCCAAAACCTAATTTTCCCAAACCCTAATTCTAACCCTATTTTTGACCCAAAACCCTAATTTTGACCCAAAACCCTAATTTTTACCCAAAACCCTAGTTTTGACCCTAATTTTAATCCAAAGCCTATTTTTACCCAAAACCCTAATTCTAACCCTATTTTTGAGCCAAAACCCTATTTTAAACTTAAAACCCTATTTCAAACCCTAAACCCTAATTTTGACCAAAAGCTCAATTTGACCCAAACCCTAACTTTGACCAAAACCACAATTTGACCTAACCCTTATTCTAACCCTATTTTTGACCCAAAACCCTATTTTAAACTCAAAACCCTAATTTCACCCAAAACCCTAATTTTGACCCAAACCCTAGTTTTTATCTAAAACCCTAATTCTAACCTTATTTTTGACCCAAACCCCAATTTTTAAATCGAAACCCTAATTTTAACCAAAAACACTAATTTTAAATCAAAACCATAATTTTAAACCGAAAACGTAATTTTACCCAAAACCCTATTTTAAACTCAAAATCCTATTTCAAACCCTAAACCGTAATTTTGAACATAAACCCTAATTTTTACCCAAATCCCTATTTCAAACCCTAAACCCTAATTTTGACCCTAAATCCTAAAGTTTACCAAAACCATATTTCTAACCCTAGTTTTGACCCTAAACTATTTTCCACCTAATTCTAACACTATTTTTGACCCAAAACCCTATTTTAAACTCAAACCTAATTTCCCAAAACCCTAATTTTGACCAAACCCTAATTTTACCCAAAACCCTAATTCTAACCCTATTTTTGACCCAAAACACTATTTTAAACTCAAAACCCTATTTCAATCCCTAAACCTTAATTTTGACTCAAAACCTCAATTTGACCTAACCCTAATTTTGACCAAAACCCTAATTTTACCCAAAACCCTAATTCTAACCCTATTTTAAACTCAAAACCCTATTTCAAACCCTAAACCCTATTTTGACCCAAAATCCTAAATTTGACCCAAACCCTACCAAACCCTAATTTTACCCAAAACCCTAATTCTAACCTTTTTTTGACCCCAAACCCTATTTTAAATTCAAAACCCTATTTCAAACCCTAAACCCTAATTTGACCCTAAACCTAAAAATTCTAACCCTATTTTGACCCAGAACCCTATTTTAAACTCAAAACCCTATTTTTGACCCAAAACCCTAATTTTACCCAAAACCCAAATTCTAACCCTATTTTTGACCCAAAACCCAATTATTAAATCAAAACCCTGATTTTGACCGAAAACCCTAATTTTGCCCCAAAACCCTAATTTTAACCCAAAACCCTAATTTAACCCTAAACCCTAATTTTACCCAAAACCCTAATTCTAACCCAATTTTTGACCCAAAAGCCTATTTTAAACTCAAAACCCTATTTCAAACCCTAAACCCTTATTTTGACCATAAAGCCTATTTTAAACCCTAAACCCTAATTTTGACCCAAAACCCTAATTTTAACCCAAAACGTAATTTTCCCAAAACCCTAATTCTAACCCTATTTTTGACCCAAAACCCTAATTATGACCCAAAACCCTAATTTTTACCCAAACCCTAGTTTTGACCCTAATTTTAATCCAAAGCCTATTTTTACCCAAAACCCTAATTCTAACCCTATTTTTGAGCCAAAACCCTATTTTAAACTTAAAACCCTATTTCAAACCCTAAACCCTAATTTTGACCCAAAAGCTCAATTTGACCTAAACCCTAACTTTGACCAAAACCACAATTTGACCTAAACCCTTATTCTAACCCTATTTTTGACCCAAAACCCTATTTTAAACTCAAAACCCTAATTTGACCCAAAACCCTAATTTTGACCAAACCCTAGTTTTTATCTAAAACCCTAATTCTAACCTTATTTTTGACCCAAACCCCAATTTTTAAATCAAACCCTAATTTTAACCCAAAACCCTAATTTTAAATCAAAACCCTAATTTTAAACCGAAACCGTAATTTTACCCAAAACCCTATTTTAAACTCAAAATCCTATTTCAAACCCTAAATTTGACCATAAACCTAATTTACCAAACCCTATTTCAAACCCTAAACCCTAATTTTGACCTAAATCCTAAGTTTATCAAAACCATATTTTACCTAGTTTTGACCCCCTATTTTTGACCCAAACCCTAATTCTACCTATTTTTGACCCAAACCCTATTTTAAATCAAATAATTTACCCAAAACCTAATTTTGACCAAACCCTAATTTACCACCCCTAATTCTAACCCTATTTTTGACCCAAAACACTATTTTAAACTCAAAACCCTATTTCAATCCCTAAACCTTAATTTGACCAAACCCTAATTGGACCCAAACCCTAATTTTGACCCGAAACCCTAATTTTACCCAAAACCCTAATTCTAACCCTATTTTAAACTCAAAACCCTATTTCAAACCCTAAACCCTAATTTTGACCCAAAATCCTAAATTTGACCCAGAACCCTAATTTTGACCCGAAACCCTAATTTTACCCAAAACCCTAATTCTAACCTTAATTTTGACCCCAAACCCTACTTTAAATTCAAAACCCTATTTCAAACCCTAAACCCTAATTTTGACCTAAAACCGTAATTCTAACCCTATTTTGACCCAGAACCCTATTTTAAACTCAAAACCCTATTTTTGACCCAAAACCCTAATTTTACCCAAAACCCAAATTCTAACCCTATTTTTGACCCAAAACCCAATTATTAAATCAAAACCCTGATTTTGACCGAAAACCCTAATTTTGCCCCAAAACCCTAATTTTAACCCAAAACCCTAATTTAACCCGAAACCCTAATTTTACCCAAAACCCTAATTCTAACCCAATTTTTGACCCAAAAGCCTATTTTAAACTCAAAACCCTATTTCAAACCCTAAACCCTTATTTTGACCAAAAACCCTATTTTAAACCCAAAACCCTAATTTTGACCCAAAACCCTAATTTTAACCCATAACCCTAATTTTTACCCTATTTTAGAACTAAAACCCTATTTTTTACCCAAAACCCTAATTTTGACCCAAAACCCTAATTTTTACCCGAAACCCTAGTTTTGACCCTAATTTTAATTCAAAGCCTATTTTTACCCAAAACCCTAATTCTAACACTATTTTTTATAAAAAACCCTATTTTAAACTTAAAACCATATTTCAAACCCTTAACCATAATTTTGACCAAAAGCTCAATTTGACCCAAACCCTAACTTTGACCAAAACCACAATTTGACCCAAACCCTTATTCTAACCCTATTTTTGACCCAAAACCCTATTTTAAACTCAAAACCCTAATTTCACCCAAAACCCTAATTTTGACCCGAAACCCTAGTTTTTATCTAAAACCCTAATTCTAACCTTATTTTTGACCCAAACCCCAATTTTTAAATCGAAACCCTAATTTTAACCCAAAACCCTAATTTTAAATCAAAACCCTAATTTTAAACCGAAACCGTAATTTTACCCAAAACCCTATTTTAAACTCAAAATCCTATTTCAAACCCTAAACCGTAATTTTGACCATAAACCCTAATTTTTACCCAAAACCCTATTTCAAACCCTAAACCCTAATTTTGACCCTAAATCCTAAAGTTTATCAAAAACCATATTTCTAACCCTAGTTTTGACCCTAAACCCTATTTTTGACCCAAAACCCTAATTCTAACACTATTTTTGACCCAAAACCCTATTTTAAACTCAAAACACTAATTTTGACCCGAAACCCTAATTTTACCCACAACCCTAATTCTAACCCTATTTTTGACCCAAAACACTATTTTAAACTCAAAACCCTATTTCAATCCCTAAACCTTAATTTTGACCTGAAACCCTCAATTGGACCCAGAACCCTAATTTTGACCCGAAACCCTAATTTTACCCAAAACCCTAATTCTAACCCTATTTTAAACTCAAAACCCTATTTCAAACCCTAAACCCTAATTTTGACCCAAAATCCTAAATTTGACCCAGAACCCTAATTTTGACCCGAAACCCTAATTTTACCCAAAACCCTAATTCTAACCTTATTTTTGACCCCAAACCCTATTTTAAATTCAAAACCCTATTTCAAACCATAAACCCTAATTTAGACCCTAAACCCTAATTTTTACCTAAAACCGTAATTCTAACCCTATTTTTGACCCAAAACCCTATTTTAAACTCAAAACCCTATTTTTGACCCAAAACCCTAATTTTACCCAAAACCCAAATTCTAACCCTATTTTTGACCCAAAACCCAATTATTAAATCAAAACCCTGATTTTGACCGAAAACCCTAATTTTGCCCCAAAACCCTAATTTTAACCCAAAACCCTAATTTTACCCGAAACCCTAATTTTACCCAAAACCCTAATTCTAACCCAATTTTTTACCCAAAATCCTATTTTAAACTCAAAACCCTATTTCAAACCCTAAACCCTTATTTTGACCGAAAACCCTATTTTAAACCCAAAACCCTAATTTTAAATCAAAACCCTAATTTTAAACCGAAACCGTAATTTTACCCAAAACCCTAATTCTAACCCTATTTTTGACCCAAAACCCTAATTTTGACCCAAAACCCTAATTTTTACCCGAAACCCTAGTTTTGACCCTAATTTTAATCCGAAAGCCTATTTTTACCAAAAAACCTAATTCTAAAGATATTTTTGAGCAAAAACACTATTTTAAACTTAAAAACCTATTTCAAACCCTAAACCCTTTTTTTGACCAAAAGCTCAATTTGACCCAAACCCTAACTTTGACCAAAACCACAATTTGACCCAAACCCTTATTCTAACCCTATTTTTGACCCAAAACCCTATTTTAAACTCAAAACCCTAATTTCACCCAAAACCCTAATTTTGACCAAAACCCTAGTTTTTATCTAAAACCCTAATTCTAACCTTATTTTTGACCCAAACCCCAATTTTTAAATCAAAACCCTAATTTTAACCCAAAACCCTAATTTTAAATCAAAACCCTAATTTTAACCCGAAACCGTAATTTTACCCAAAACCCTATTTTAAACTCAAAACCCTATTTCAAACCCTAAACCCTAATTTTGACCCGAAACCCTCAATTTGACCCATAACCCTAATTTTGACCCGAAACCCTAATTTTACCCAAAACCCTAATTCTAACCTTATTTTTGAACCCAAAACCTATTTTAAATTCTAAACCCTATTTCAAACCCTAAACCCTAATTTTTACCTAAAACTGTAATTCTAACCCTATTTTTGACCCAAATATTTAATATTTTGACCCAAAACCTTAATTTTACCCAAAACCCAAATTCTAACCCTATTTTTGACCCAAAACCCAATTATTAAATCAAAACCCTGATTTTGACATAAAACCCTAAATTTACCCCAAACACCTAATTTTAACCCAAAACCCTAATTTAACCCGAAACCCTAATTTTACCCAAAACCCTAATTCTAACCCAATTTTTGACCCAAAAGCCTATTTTAAACTCAAAACCCTATTTCAAACCCTAAACCCTTATTTTGACCAAAAACCCTATTTTAAACCCAATACCCTAATTTTGAACCAAAATAATTTTAACCCAAAACCCTAATTTAACCCTATTTTTGACCCAAAACCCTAATTTTGACCCAAAACCCTAATTTTACCAAAACCCTAGTTTTGACCCTAATTTTAATTAAAGCCTATTTTTACCCAAAACCCTAATTCTAACCCTATTTTTGAGCCAAAACCCTATTTTAAACTTAAAACCCTATTTCAAACCCTAAACCATAATTTTGACCAAAAAGCTCAATTTGACCCAACCCTAACTTTGACCCAAACCACAATTTGACCCAAAACCCTTATTCTAACCCTATTTTTGACCCAAAACCCTATTTTAAACTCAAAACCCTAATTTCAACCAAAACCCTAATTTTGACCAAACCCTAGTTTTTATCTAAAACCCTAATTCTAACCTTATTTTTGACCCAAACCCCAATTTTTAAATCGAAACCTAATTTTAACCCAAAACCCTAATTTTAAATCAAAACCCTAATTTTAAACAAACCGTAATTTTACCCAAAACCCTATTTTAAACTCAAGATCCTATTTCAAACCCTAAACCGTAATTTTGACCATAAACCCTAATTTTGACCCAAAACCCTATTTCAAACCCTAAACCCTAATTTTGACCCTAAATCCTAAAGTTTATCAAAACCATATTTTAACCCTAGTTTTGACCCTAAACCCTATTTTTGACCCAAAACCCTAATTCTAACACTATTTTTGACCCAAAACCCTATTTTAAACTCAAAACACTAATTTTACCCAAAACCCTAATTTTGACCAAAACCCTAATTTTACCCAAAACCCTAATTCTAACCCTATTTTTGACCCAAAACACTATTTTAAACTCAAAACCCTATTTCAATCCCTAAACCTTAATTTTGACTAAACCCTAATTGGGACCTAAAACCCTAATTTTGACCAAACCCTAATTTTACCCAAAACCCTAATTCTAACCCTATTTTAAACTCAAAACCCTATTTTAAACCCTAAACCCTATTTTGACCAAAACCCTAATTTGACCCAAAACCCTAATTTTGACCAAAACCCTAATTTTACCCAAAACCCTAATTCTAACCTATTTTTGACCCAAAACCCTATTTTAAACTCAAAACCCTATTTCAAACCCTAAACCCTAATTTTAATCCTAAACCCTATTTTTACCTAAAACCCTAATTCTAACCCTATTTTTGACCCAAAACCCTATTTTAAACTTAAAACCCTATTTTTGACCCTAAACCCTAATTTTACCCAAAACCTCAAATTACTACCCTAATTTGACCCAAAACCCAATTTGAATCAAAACCCTTATTCTATATTTTGACCCAAAACCCTATTTTAAACTCAAAACCCTAATTTAACCCAAAACCCTAATTTTGACCCAAACCCTAGTTTTATCTAAAACCCTAATTCTAACCTTATTTTTGACCCAAACCCTATTTTAAATCAAAACCCTAATTTTAAACCCAAAACCCTAATTTTAAATCAAAACCCTAATTTTAAACCCAAACCTTAATTTTACCCAAAACCCTATTTTAAACTCAAAATCCTATTTCAAACCCTAAACCGTAATTTTGACCATAAACCCTAATTTTTACCCAAAACCCTATTTTTGACCCAAAACCCTAATTTTGACCCTAAATCCTAAAGTTTATCAAAAACCATATTTCTAACCCTAGTTTTTTAAACCCTATTTTTGACCCAAAACCCTAATCCTAACCCTATTTTTGACCAAAAACCCTATTTTAAACTCAAAACACTAATTTTGACCCAAAACCCTAATTTTGACCAAAACCTAATTTTACCCAAAACCCTAATTCTAACCTATTCCCTATTTTTGACCCAAAACTATTTTAAACTCAAAACCCTATTTTGACCCTAAACCTTAATTTTGACTCAAAACCCAATTTGACCCAAAACCCTAATTTTAAACCCGTAATTTTACCCAAAACCCTAATTCTAACCCTATTTTAAACTCAAAACCCTATTTCAAACCCTAAACCCTAATTTTGACCCAAAATCCTAAATTTGACCCAGAACCCTAATTTTGACCCGAAACCCTAATTTTACCCAAAACCCTAATTCTAACCTTATTTTTGACCCCAAACCCTATTTTAAATTCAAAACCCTATTTCAAACCCTAAACCCTAATTTTTACCTAAAACCGTAATTCTAACCCTATTTTTGACCCAAAACCCTATTTTAAACCCAAAACCCTATTTTTGACCCAAAACCTTAATTTTACCCAAAACCCAAATTCTAACCCTATTTTTGACCCAAAACCCAATTATTAAATCAAAACCCTGATTTTGACCGAAAACCCTAATTTTGCCCCAAAACCCTAATTTTAACCCAAAACCCTAATTTAACCCGAAACCCTAATTTTACCCAAAACCCTAATTCTAACCCAATTTTTGACCCAAAAGCCTATTTTAAACTCAAAACCCTATTTCAAACCCTAAACCCTTATTTTGACCAAAAACCCTAATTTTGACCCAAAACCCTAATTTTAACCCAAAACCCTAATTCTAACCCTATTTTTGACCCAAAACCCTAATTTTGACCCAAAACCCTAATTTTTACCCGAAACCCTAGTTTTGACCCTAATTTTAATTCAAAGCCTATTTTTACCCAAAACCCTAATTCTAACCCTATTTTTGAGCCAAAACCCTATTTTAAACTTAAAACCCTATTTCAAACCCTAAACCCTAATTTTGACCAAAAGCTCAATTTGACCCAACCCTAACTTTGACCAAAAACCACAATTTGACCAGAACCCTTATTCTAACCCTATTTTTGACCCAAAACCCTATTTTAAACTCAAAACCTAATTCCAACCCAAAACCCTAATTTTGACCCAAAACCCTAGTTTTTATCTAAAACCCTAATTCTAACCTTATTTTTGACCCAAACCCCAATTTTTAAATCGAAACCCTAATTTTAACCCAAAACCCTAATTTTAAATCAAAACCCTAATTTTAAACCGAAACCGTAATTTTACCCAAAACCCTATTTTAAACTCAAAATCCTATTTCAAACCCTAAACCGTAATTTTGACCATAAAACCTAATTTTTACCCAAAACCCTATTTCAAACCCTAAACCCTAATTTTGACCCTAAATCATAAAGTTTATCAAAACCATATTTTATAGTTTTGACCCTAAACCCTATTTTTGACCCAAACCCTAATTCTAACACTATTTTTGACCCATAACCCTCTTTTAAACTCAAAACACTAATTTCTAACCAAAACCCTAATTTTGACCATAAACCCTAATTTTACCAACAACCCTAATTCTAACCCTATTTTTTACCCAAAACACTATTTTAAACTCAAAACCCTATTTCAATCCCTAAACCTTAATTTTGACCAAACCCTCAATTGGACCCAAACCCTAATTTTGACCAAACCCTAATTTTACCCAAAACCCTAATTCTAATGCTATTTTATAATCAAAACCATATGTCAAACACTAAACACTAATTTTGACCCAAAATCCTAAATTTGACCTAACCCTAATTTTGACACGAAACCCTAATTTTACCCAAAACCCTAATTCTAACCTTATTTTTGACCCCAAACCCTATTTTAAATTCAAAACCCTATTTCAAACCCTAAACCCTAATTTAGACCCTAAACCCTAATTTTTACCTAAAACCGTAATTCTAACCCTATTTTTGACCCAAAACCCTATTTTAAACTCAAAACCCTATTTTTGACCCAAAACCCTAATTTTACCCAAAACCCAAATTCTAACCCTATTTTTGACCCAAAACCCAATTATTAAATCAAAACCCTGATTTTGACCGAAAACCCTAATTTTGCCCCAAAACCCTAATTTTAACCCAAACCCCTAATTTTACCCAAAACCCTAATTCTAACCCAATTTTTGACCCAAAAGCCTATTTTAAACTCAAAACCCTATTTCAAACCCTAAACCCTTATTTTGACCAAAAACCCTATTTTAAACCCAAAACCCTAATTTTGACCCAAAACCCTAATTTTAACCCGAAAACCACAATTTTACCCAGAACCCTAATTCTAACCCTATTTTTGACCCAAAACCCTAATTTTGACCGAAAACGCTAATTTTTACCCGAAACCCTAGTTTTGACCCTAATTTTAATCCGAAATCCTATTTTTACCCAAAACCCTAATTCTAACCCTATTTTTGAGCCAAAACCCTATTTTAAACTTAAAACCCTATTTCAAACCCTAAACCCTAATTTTGACCAAAAGCTCAATTTGACCCTAAACCCTAACTTTGACCAAAACCACAATTTGACCTAACCCTTATTCTAACCCTATTTTTGACCCAAAACCCTATTTTAAACTCAAAACCCTAATTTCACCCAAAACCCTAACTTTGACCCAAACCCTAGTTTTTATCTAAAACCCTAATTCTAACCTTATTTTTGACCCAAACCCCAATTTTTAAATCGAAACCTAATTTTAACCCAAAACCCTAATTTTAAATCAAAACCCTAATTTTAAACCGAAACCCTAATTTTACCCAAAACCCGATTTTAAACTCCAAAGCCTATGTCAAACCCGAAACCCTAAATCTGACCCAAAATCCTAAATTTGACCCAAACCTAATTTTGACCCAAACCCTAATTTTACCCAAAACCCTAATTCTAACCTTATTTTTGACCCCAAACCCTATTTTAAATTCAAAACCCTATTTCAAACCCTAAACCCTAATTTTTACCTAAAACCGTAATTTAACCCTATTTTTGACCCAAAACCCTATTTTAAACCCAAAACCCTATTTTTGACCCAAAACCTTAATTTTACCCAAAACACAAATTCTAACCCTATTTTTGACCCAAAACCCAATTATTAAATCAAAACCCTTATTTTGACCGAAACCCTAATTTTGCCCCAAAACCCTAATTTTAACCCAAAACCCTAATTTAACCCAAACCCTAATTTTACCCAAAACCTAATTCTAACCCAATTTTTGACCCAAAAGCCTATTTTAAACTCAAAACCCTATTTCAAACCCTAAACCCTTATTTTGACCAAAAACCCTATTTTAAACCCAAAACCCTAATTTTGACCCAAAACCCTAATTTTAACCCAAAACCCTAATTCTAACCCTATTTTTGACCCAAAACCCTAATTTTGACCCAAAACCCTAATTTTTACCCGAAACCCTAGTTTTGACCCTAATTTTAATTCGAAAGCCTATTTTTACCCAAAACCCTAATTCTAACCCTATTTTTGAGCCAAAACCCTATTTTAAACTTAAAACCCTATTTCAAACCCTAAACCCTAATTTTGACCCGAAAAGCTCAATTTGACCAGAACCCTAACTTTGACCCGAAAACCACAATTTGACCCAGAACCCTTATTCTAACCCTATTTTTGACCCAAAACCCTATTTTAAACTCAAAACCCTAATTTCGACCCAAAACCCTAATTTTGACCCGAAACCCTAGTTTTTATCTAAAACCCTAATTCTAACCTTATTTTTGACCCAAACCCCAATTTTTAAATCGAAACCCTAATTTTAACCCAAAACCCTAATTTTAAATCAAAACCCTAATTTTAAACCGAAACCGTAATTTTACCCAAAACCCTATTTTAAACTCAAAATCCTATTTCAAACCCTAAACCGTAATTTTGACCATAAACCCTAATTTTTACCCAAAACCCTATTTCAAACCCTAAACCCTAATTTTGACCCTAAATCCTAAAGTTTATCAAAAACCATATTTCTAACCCTAGTTTTGACCCTAAACCCTATTTTTGACCCAAAACCCTAATTCTAACACTATTTTTGACCCAAAACCCTATTTTAAACTCAAAACACTAATTTCGACCCAAAACCCTAATTTTGACCCGAAACCCTAATTTTACCCACAACCCTAATTCTAACCCTATTTTTGACCCAAAACACTATTTTAAACTCAAAACCCTATTTCAATCCCTAAACCTTAATTTTGACCTGAAACCCTCAATTGGACCCAGAACCCTAATTTTGACCCGAAACCCTAATTTTACCCAAAACCCTAATTCTAACCCTATTTTAAACTCAAAACCCTATTTCAAACCCTAAACCCTAATTTTGACCCAAAATCCTAAATTTGACCCATAACCCTAATTTTGACCCGAAACCCTAATTTTACCCAAAACCCTAATTCTAACCTTATTTTTGACCCCAAACCCTATTTTAAATTCAAAACCCTATTTCAAACCCTAAACCCTAATTTAGACCCTAAACCCTAATTTTTACCTAAAACCGTAATTCTAACCCTATTTTTGACCCAAAACCCTATTTTAAACTCAAAACCCTATTTTTGACCCAAAACCCTAATTTTACCCAAAACCCAAATTCTAACCCTATTTTTGACCCAAAACCCAATTATTAAATCAAAACCCTGATTTTGACCGAAAACCCTAATTTTGCCCCAAAACCCTAATTTTAACCCAAAACCCTAATTTAACCCGAAACCCTAATTTTACCCAAAACCCTAATTCTAACCCAATTTTTGACCCAAAAGCCTATTTTAAACTCAAAACCCTATTTCAAACCCTAAACCCTTATTTTGACCAAAAACCCTATTTTAAACCCAAAACCCTAATTTTGACCCAAAACCCTAATTTTAACCCAAAACCGTAATTTTTACCCAAAACCCTAATTCTAACCCTATTTTTGACCCAAAACCCTAATTTTGACCCAAAACCCTAATTTTTACCCGAAACCCTAGTTTTGACCCTAATTTTAATCCGAAAGCCTATTTTTACCCAAAACCCTAATTCTAACCCTATTTTTGAGCCAAAACCCTATTTTAAACTTAAAACCCTATTTCAAACCCTAAACCCTAATTTTGACCATAAAAGCTAAATTTGAGCATTAACCCTAACTTTGACCCGAAAACCACAATTTGACCCAGAACCCTTATTCTAACCCTATTTTTGACCCAAAACCCTATTTTAAACTCACAACCCTAATTTCGACCCAAAACCCTAATTTTGACCCAAAACCCTAGTTTTTATCTAAAACCCTAATTCTAACCTTATTTTTGACCCAAACCCCAATTTTTAAATCGAAACCCTAATTTTAACCCAAAACCCTAATTTTAAATCAAAACCCTAATTTTAAACCGAAACCGTAATTTTACCCAAAACCCTATTTTAAACTCAAAATCCTATTTCAAACCCTAAACCCTAATTTTGACCCTAAATCCTAAAGTTTACCTAACCCTAATTTTGACCAAACCCTAATTTTACCCAAAACCCTAATTCTAACCTTATTTTTGACCCCAAACCCTATTTTAAATTCAAAACCCTATTTCAAACCCTAAACCCTAATTTTTACCTAAAAACCGTAATTCTAACCCTATTTTTGACCCAAAACCCTATTTTAAACCCAAAACCCTATTTTTGACCCAAAACCTTAATTTTACCCAAAACCCAAATTCTAACCCTATTTTTGACCCAAAACCCAATTATTAAATCAAAACCCTGATTTTGACCGAAAACCCTAATTTTGCCCCAAAACCCTAATTTTAACCCAAAACCCTAATTTAACCCGAAACACTAATTTTACCCAAAACCCTAATTCTAACCCAATTTTTGACCCAAAAGCCTATTTTAAACTCAAAACCCTATTTCAAACCCTAAACCCTTATTTTGACCAAAAACCCTATTTTAAACCCAAAACCCTAATTTTGACCCAAAACCCTAATTTTAACCCAAAACCCTAATTCTAACCCTATTTTTGACCCAAAACCCTAATTTTGACCCAAAACCCTAATTTTTACCCGAAACCCTAGTTTTGACCCTAATTTTAATTCGAAAGCCTATTTTTACCCAAAACCCTAATTCTAACCCTATTTTTGAGCCAAAACCCTATTTTAAACTTAAAACCCTATTTCAAACCCTAAACCCTAATTTTGACCCGAAAAGCTCAATTTGACCCAGAACCCTAACTTTGACCCGAAAACCACAATTTGACCCAGAACCCTTATTCTAACCCTATTTTTGACCCAAAACCCTATTTTAAACTCAAAACCCTAATTTCGACCCAAAACCCTAATTTTGACCCGAAACCCTAGTTTTTATCTAAAACCCTAATTCTAACCTTATTTTTGACCCAAACCCCAATTTTTAAATCGAAACCCTAATTTTAACCCAAAACCCTAATTTTAAATCAAAACCCTAATTTTAAACCGAAACCGTAATTTTACCCAAAACCCTATTTTAAACTCAAAATCCTATTTCAAACCCTAAACCGTAATTTTGACCATAAACCCTAATTTTTACCCAAAACCCTATTTCAAACCCTAAACCCTAATTTTGACCCTAAATCCTAAAGTTTATCAAAAACCATATTTCTAACCCTAGTTTTGACCCTAAACCCTATTTTTGACCCAAAACCCTAATTCTAACACTATTTTTGACCCAAAACCCTATTTTAAACTCAAAACACTAATTTCGACCCAAAACCCTAATTTTGACCAAATCCCTAATTTTGACCCACAACCCTAATTCTAAGCCTTTTTTTGACCCTTAACACTATTTTAAACTCAAAACCCTATTTCAATCCCTAAACCTTAATTTTGACTCAAACCCTCAATTGGACCCAACCCTAATTTTGACCAAACCCTAATTTTACCCAAAACCCTAATTCTAACCCTATTTTAAACTCAAAACCCTATTTCAAACCCTAAACCCTAATTTTGACCCAAAATCCTAAATTTGACCCAGAACCCTAATTTTGACCCGAAACCCTAATTTTACCCAAAACCCTAATTCTAACCTTATTTTTGACCCCAAACCCTATTTTAAATTCAAAACCCTATTTCAAACCCTAAACCCTAATTTAGACCCTAAACCCTAATTTTTACCTAAAACCGTAATTCTAACCCTAATTTTGACCCAAAACCCTATTTTAAACTCAAAACCCTATTTTTGACCCAAAACCCTAATTTTACCCAAAACCCAAATTCTAACCCTATTTTTGACCCAAAACCCAATTATTAAATCAAAACCCGTATTTTGACCGAAAACCCTAATTTTGCCCCAAAACCCTAATTTTAACCCAAACCCTAATTAGACCCAAAACCTAATTTTACCCAAAACCCTAATTCTAACCCAATTTTTGACCCAAAAGCCTATTTTAAACTCAAAACCCTATTTCAAACCCTAAACCCTTATTTTGACCGAAAACCCTATTTTAAACCCAAAACCCTAATTTTGACCCAAAACCCTAATTTTAACCCAAAACCGTAATTTTTACCCAAAACCCTAATTCTAACCCTATTTTTGACCCAAAACCCAACTTTTGACCCTCATCCCTATTGTTTACCCGAAACCCTAGTTTTTAACCTAATTTTAATGCGAAAGACTATTTTTAACCAAAACCCTTTTTCTAACCCTATTTTTGAGCCAAAACCCTATTTTAAACTTAAAACCCTATTTCAAACCCTAAACCCTAATTTTGACCAAAGCTCAATTTGACCCAGAACCCTAACTTTGACCCGAAACCACAATTTGACCCAGAACCCTTATTCTAACCCTATTTTTGACGCAAAACCCTATTTTAAACTCACAACCCTAATTTCGACCCAAAACCCTAATTTTGACCCAAAACCCTAGTTTTTATCTAAAACCCTAATTCTAACCTTATTTTTGACCCAAACCCCAATTTTTAAATCGAAACCCTAATTTTAACCCAAAACCCTAATTTTAAATCAAAACCCTAATTTTAAACCGAAACCGTAATTTTACCCAAAACCCTATTTTAAACTCAAAATCCTATTTCAAACCCTAAACCCTAATTTTGACCCAAAATCCTAAATATGACCCAGAACCCTAATTTTGACCCGAAACCCTAATTTTACCCAAAACCCTAATTCTAACCTTATTTTTGACCCCAAACCCTATTTTAAATTCAAAACCCTATTTCAAACCCTAAACCCTAATTTAGACCCTAAACCCTAATTCTAACCCTATTTTTGACCCAAAACCCTATTTTAAACCCAAAACCCTATTTTTGACCCAAAACCTTAATTTTACCCAAAACCCAAATTCTAACCCTATTTTTGACCCAAAACCCAATTATTAAATCAAAACCCTGATTTTGACCGAAAACCCTAATTTTGCCCCAAAACCCTAATTTTAACCCAAAACCCTAATTTAACCCGAAACCCTAATTTTACCCAAAACCCTAATTCTAACCCAATTTTTGACCCAAAAGCCTATTTTAAACTCAAAACCCTATTTCAAACCCTAAACCCTTATTTTGACCATTAAACCTATTTTAAACCCAAAACCCTAATTTTGAACCAAAACCCTAATTTTAACCCAAAACCCTAATTCTAACCCTATTTTTGACCCAAAACCCTAATTTTGACCCAAAACCCTAATTTTTACCCAAACCCTAGTTTTGACCCTAATTTTAATTCAAAGCCTATTTTTACCCAAAACCCTAATTCTAACCCTATTTTTGAGCCAAAACCCTATTTTAAACTTAAAACCCTATTTCAAACCCTAAACCCTAATTTTGACCAAAAGCTCAATTTGACCCAAAACCCTAACTTTGACCAAAACCACAATTTGACCCAAACCCTTATTCTAACCCTATTTTTGACCCAAAACCCTATTTTAAACTCAAAACCTAATTTCGACCCAAAACCCTAATTTTGACCAAAACCCTAGTTTTTATCTAAAACCCTAATTCAAACCCTTTTTTTGTCCCAAAACCCCAATTTTTAAATCGAAACCCTAATTTTAACCCAAAACCCTAATTTTAAATCAAAACCCTAATTTTAAACCGAAACCGTAATTTTACCCAAAACCCTATTTTAAACTCAAAATCCTATTTCAAACCCTAAACCGTAATTTTGACCATAAACCCTAATTTTTACCCAAAACCCTATTTCAAACCCTAAACCCTAATTTTGACCCTAAATCCTAAAGTTTATCAAAACCATATTTCTAACCCTAGTTTTGACCTAAACCCTATTTTTGACCCAAAACCTAATTCTAAACTATTTTAAACTCAAACCCTATTTCAAACCCACCTTTCCAATTTTACCTACCCTATTTTTTACCCAAACCCTAATTCTAACCCTATTTTTGACCCAAAACCCTATTTTATCCTCCTTTCTCTTTTTACCCAAACACTATTTTAAACTCAAACCCTATTTCAATCCCTAAACCTTAATTTTGACTAACCTCAATTGGACCCTAACCCTAATTTTGACCCAAACCCTAATTTTACCCAAAACCCTAATTCTAACCCTATTTTAAACTCAAAACCCTATTTCAAACCCTAAACCCTAATTTTGACCCAAAATCCTAAATTTGACCAAACCCTAATTTTGACCCGAAACCCTAATTTTACCCAAAACCCTAATTCTAACCTTATTTTTGACCCCAAACCCTATTTTAAATTCAAAACCCTATTTCAAACCCTAAACCCTAATTTTGACCCTAAACAATAATTTTTACCTAAAACCGTAATTCTAACCCTATTTTTGACCCAAAACCCTATTTTAAACTCAAAACCCTATTTTTGACCCAAAACCCTAATTTTACCCAAAACCCAAATTCTAACCCTATTTTTGACCCTAAACCCAATTATTAAATCAAAACCCTGATTTTGACCGAAAACCTAATTTTGCCCCAAAACCCTAATTTTAACCCAAAACCCTAATTTAAACCCTAACCCTAATTTTACCCAAAAACATAATTCTAACCCAATTTTTGACCCAAAAGCCTATTTTAAACTCAAAACCCTATTTCAAACCCTAAACCCTTATTTTGACCAAAACCCTATTTTAAACCCAAAACCCTAATTTTGACCCAAAACCCTAATTTTAACCCAAAACCGTAATTTTTACCCAAAACCCTAATTCTAACCCTATTTTTGACCTAAAACCCTAATTTTTACCCAAAACCCTAATTTTTTCCCGAAACCCTAGTTTTGACCCTAATTTTAATCCGAAAGCCTATTTTTACCCAAAACCCTAATTCTAACCCTATTTTTGAGCCAAAACCCTATTTTAAACTTAAAACCCTATTTCAAACCCTAAACCCTAATTTTGACCCGAAAAGCTCAATTTGACCCAGAACCCTAACTTTGACCAAAACCAAATTTGACCCAAAACCCTATTCTAACCCTATTTTTGACCCAAAACCCTATTTTAAACTCAAAACCTAATTTCACCCCAAAACCCTAATTTTGACCCAAAACCCTAGTTTTTATCTAAAACCCTAATTCTAACCTTATTTTTGACCCAAACCCCAATTTTTAAATCCCCTAATTTTAACCCAAAACCCTAATTTTAAATCAAAACCCTAATTTTAAACCGAAACCCAATTTTACCCAAAACCCTATTTTAAACTCAAAATCCTATTTCAAACCCTAAACTAATTTTGACCATAAACCCTAATTTTTACCCAAAACCCTATTTAAACCTAAACCCTAATTTTGACCTAAATCCTAAGTTTACCCAAAACCATATTTTCCTTTTTCCCTTTTACCCTATTTTTACCAACCCTTATCTAACCCTATTTTTCCCAAACCCTATTTTAAACTCAACCCTATTTCCCTTCCCCCTAATTTTACCCAAACCCTATTTCAAACCCTAAACCTTATTTTTACCCAAAATCCTAAAGTTTATCAAAAACCATATTTCTAACCCTATTTTTGACCCAAAACCCTATTTTTGACCCAAAACCCTAATTCTAACACTATTTTTGACCCAAAACCCTATTTTAAACTCAAAACACTAATTTCGACCCAAAACCCTAATTTTGACCCGAAACCCTAATTTTACCCACAACCCTAATTCTAACCCTATTTTTGACCCAAAACACTATTTTAAACTCAAAACCCTATTTCAATCCCTAAACCTTAATTTTGACTGAAACCCTCAATTGGACCCGAACCCTAATTTTGACCCGAAACCCTAATTTTACCCAAAAACCTAATTCTAACCCTAATTTAAACTCCTAACCCTATTTCAAACCCTAAACCCTAATTTAGACCCAAAAGCCTAAATTTGACCAAACCCTAATTTTGACCCAAACCCTAATTTTACCCAAAACCCTAATTCTAACCTAATTTTTGACCCCAAACCCTAGTTTAAAGTCATATCCCTATTTCTAACCCTAATGAATCATTTTGACCTAAAACCGTAATTCTAACCCTATTTTGACCCAAAACCCTATTTTAAACTCAAAACCCTATTTTTGACCCAAAACCCTAATTTTACCCAAAACCCAAATTCTAACCCTATTTTTGACCCAAAACCCAATTATTAAATCAAAACCCTGATTTTGACCGAAAACCCTAATTTTGCCCCAAAACCCTAATTTTAACCCAAAACCCTAATTTAACCCGAAACCCTAATTCTAACCCAATTTTTGACCCAAAAGCCTATTTTAAACTCAAAACCCTATTTCACACCCTAAACCCTTATTTTGACCAAAAACCCTATTTTAAACCCAAAACCCTAATTTTGACCCAAAACCCTAATTTTAACCCAAAACCGTAATTCAAACCCTAAACCCTAATTTTGATCCAAAGCCCTAATTCTGACCCAAAAACCTAATTTAGACCCAAAACCTAGTTTTGACCCTAATTTTAATTCAAAG
>JAUPTC010000021.1:493929-524880 GCA_030762895.1 Sophora flavescens
ATTTTAAACTCCAAACCATATTTCAAACCCTAAACCCTAATTTTGACCCGAAACCCTCAAGTTGACCCAGAACCCTAATTTTGACCCGAAACCCTAATTTTACCCAATACCCTGATATTAACCCTATTTTAAACTCAAAACCCTATTTCAAACCCTGAACCCTAATTTTGACCCAGAACCCTAATTTTGACCCGAAACCCTAATTTTACCCAAAACCCTAATTCTAACCTTATTTTTGACCCCAAACCCTACTTTAAATTCAAAACCCTATTTGAAACCCTAAACCATAATTTTGACCCTAAACCCTAATTTTTACCCAAAACCGTAATTCTAACCCTATTTTTGACCCAAAACCCTATTTTAAACTCAAAACCCTATTTTTGACCTAAACCCTAATTTTAAAAACCCTAATTCTAACCCTATTTTTGACCCAAAACCCTTTTTCAAACCCTAAACCCTAATTTTGACCATAAACCCTAATTTTTACCCAAACCCCTATTTTAAACTCAAAACCCTAATTTTGACCAAACCCGCAACCTAATTTTGACCTAAACCTAAACCCTAAACCCCATTTAATCACAAACCCTAATTTTACCCAAAACCCTAATTACCAAAAACCCTATTTTTGACCCAAAACCCTATTTTAAACTCAACCCTATTTCAAACCCTAAACCCTAATTTTGACTCGAAAACCTCAATTTGACCCAGAACCCTAACTTTGACCCGAAAACCTCAATTTGACCCAGAACCCTAATTCTAACCCTATTTTTGACCCCAAACCTATTTTAAACTCAAAACCCTATTTCAAACCCTAAACCCTAATTTTGACCCTAAACCCTAATTTTTATCTAAAACCCTAATTCTAACCATATTTTTGACCCAAAACCCAATTTTTAAATCAAAACCCTAATTTTAACCCAAAACCCTAATTTTAACCCGAAACCCTAATTTACCCAAAACCCTATTTTAAACTCAAAACCCTATTTCAAGCCCTAAACCGTAATTTTGACCGTAAACCCTAATTTTTACCCAAAACCCTATTTCAAGCCCTAAACCGTAATTTTGACCCTAAATCCTAAAGTTTACCCAAAACCATATTTCTAACCCTACTTTTGACCCAAAACCCTAATTTCGACCCAAAACACTAATTCTAACCCTATTTTGACCCAAAACCCTATTTTAAACTCAAAACCCTAATTTCGACCCAAAACCCTAATTTTGACCCGAAACCCTAATTTTACCCAAAACCCTAATTCTAACCCTATTTTTGACCCAAAACCCTATTTTAAACTCCAAACCATATTTCAAACCCTAAACCCTAATTTTGACCCGAAACCCTCAATTTGACCCAGAACCCTAATTTTGACCAAACCCTATTTTAAACCTTATAACCCTATTTTAACTCAAACCCTATTTCAAACCCCGAACCCTAATTTTACCACCCCTTTTTGACCCGAAACCCTAATTTTACCCAAAACCCTAATTCTAACCTTATTTTTGACCCCAAACCCTACTTTAAATTCAAAACCCTATTTGAAACCCTAAACCATAATTTTGACCCTAAACCCTAATTTTTACCCAAAACCGTAATTCTAACCCTATTTTTGACCCAAAACCCTATTTTAAACTCAAAACCCTATTTTTGACCCAAAACCCTAATTTTACCCAAAACCCAAATTCTAACCCTATTTTTGACCCTAAACCCAATTATTAAATCAAAACCCTAATTTTGACGGAAAACCCTAATTTTGCCCCCAAACCCTAATTCTAACCCTATTTTTGACCCAAAACCCTATTTTAAACTCAAAACCCTATTTCAAACCCTAAACCCTAATTTTGACCATAAACCCTAATTTTTACCCCAAACCCCATTTCAAACACAAAACCCTAATTTTGACCCTAAATCCTAAAGTTGACCAAAAACCCTAATTCTAACCCTATTTTTGACCCAAAACCCTATTTTAAACTCAAAACCCTAATTTTGACCCAAAACCCTAATTTTGACCCGAAACCCCAGTTTTGACCCTAAACCCTAATTTTAACCCGAAACCGTAATTTTACCCAAAACCCTATTTCAAACTCAAAACCCTATTTCAAACCCTAAACAGTAATTTTGACAATAAACCCTAATTTTTACCCAAAAACCCTATTTCAAACCCTAAGCCCTAATTTTGAACCTAAATCCTAAAGTTTACCAAAAACCATATTTCTAACCCTAATTTTGACCCTAAACCCTAATTTTGACCCAAAACCCTATTTTAAACTCAAAACCCTAATTTCGACCCAAAACCCTAATTTTGACCCGAAACCCTAATTTTACCCAAAACCCTAATTCTAACCTTATTTTTGACCCCAACCCCTATAAATTCAAAACCCTATTTCAAACCTTAAACCCTAATTTTGACCGAAAACCCTAATTTTGATCCAAAACCCTAATTCTAACCCTATTTTTGACCCAAAACCCTATTTTAATCTCTTTTCAAACCCTAAACCCTAATTTTGACCATAAACCCTAATTTTTACCTAATTTTAAACTCAAAACCCTAATTTTGACCCAAACCCTAGTTTGCCCAAAACCCTAAACCAATTTTAACCAAACCCTAATTTTACCCAAAACCCTAATTGGAACCCTATTTTTGACCCAAAACCCTATTTTAAACTCAACCCTATTTCAAACCCTAAACCCTAATTTTGACTCAAAACCTCAATTTGACCCCAACCCTAACTTTGACCAAAACCTTAATTTGACCCAACCCTAATTCTAACCTATTTTTGACCAAACCTATTTTAAACTCAAACCCTATTTCAAACCCTAAACCCTAATTTTGACCCTAAACCCTAATTTTTATCTAAAACCCTAAACCATATTTTTGACCCAAAACCCAATTTTTAAATCAAAACCTAATTTTAACCCAAAACCCTAATTTTAACCCAAACCCTAATTTACCCAAAACCCTATTTTAAACACAAAACCCTATTTCAAATATAATTTTGACCAAACCCTAATTTTTACCCAAAACCCTATTTCAAGCCCTAAACCTAATTTTGACCCTAAATCCTAAAGTTTACCCAAAACCATATTTTAACCCTACCCAAAACCCAAAACACTAATTCTAACCCTATTTTTGACCCAAAACCCTATTTTAAATTCAAAACCCTAATTTCAAACCCAAAACCCTAATTTTGACCTAAACCCTAATTTTACCCAAAACCCTAATTCTAACCCTATTTTTGACCCAAAACCCTATTTTAAACTCCAAACCCTATTTCTGACCCTAAACCCTAATTTTGACACTCAACCCTAATTTACCCAAACCCTAATTTTAAAACCCTAATTTTACCCAAAACCCTATTTCACCCTATACCCATAAAAACCTTCAACTAAACCCTAATTTTGACCATAAACCCTAATTTTTACCCAAACCCTATTTTAAACTCAAAACCCTAATTTGACCAAACCCTAATTTGACCCTAAACCCTAAACCCTAATTTCAACCCAAAACCCTAATTTTACCCAAAACCCTAATTCGAACCCTATTTTTGACCCAAAACCCTATTTTAAACTCAACCCTATTTCAAACCCTAAACCCTAAATTTGACCCGAAAACCTCAATTTGACCCAGAACCCTAATTCTAACCCTATTTTTGACCCCAAACCTATTTTAAACTCAAAACCCTATTTCAAACCCTAAACCCTAATTTTGACCCTAAACCCTAATTTTTATCTAAAACCCTAATTCTAACCATATTTTTGACCCAAAACCCAATTTTTAAATCAAAACCCTAATTTTAACCCAAAACCCTAATTTACCCAAAACCCTAATTTACCCAAAACCCTATTTTAAACTCAAAACCCTATTTCAAGCCCTGAACCCTAATTTTGACCGTAAACCCTAATTTTTACCCAAAACCCTATTTCAAGCCCTAAACCGTAATTTTGACCCTAAATCCTAAAGTTTACCCAAAACCATATTTCTAACCCTACTTTTGACCCAAAACCCTAATTTCGACCCAAAACACTAATTCTAACCCTATTTTGACCCAAAACCCTATTTTAAATTCAAAACCCTAATTTCGACCCAAAACCCTAATTTTGACCTGAAACCCTAATTTTACCCAAAACCCTAATTCTAACCCTATTTTTGACCCAAAACCCTATTTTAAACTCCAAACCATATTTCAAACCCTAAACCCTAATTTTGACCCGAAACCCTCAAGTTGACCCAGAACCCTAATTTTGACCCGAAACCCTAATTTTACCCAATACCCTGATATTAACCCTATTTTAAACTCAAAACCCTATTTCAAACCCTGAACCCTAATTTTGACCATAAACCCTAATTTTGACCCGAAACCCTAATTTTACCCAAAACCCTAATTCTAACCTTATTTTTGACCCCAAACCCTACTTTAAATTCAAAACCCTATTTGAAACCCTAAACCATAATTTTGACCCTAAACCCTAATTTTTACCCAAAACCGTAATTCTAACCCTATTTTTGACCCAAAACCCTATTTTAAACTCAAAACCCTATTTTTGACCCAAAACCCTAATTTTACCCAAAACCCAAATTCTAACCCTATTTTTGACCCTAAACCCAATTATTAAATCAAAACCCTAATTTTGACGGAAAACCCTAATTTTGCCCCCAAACCCTAATTCTAACCCTATTTTTGACCCAAAACCCTATTTTAAACTCAAAACCCTATTTCAAACCCTAAACCCTAATTTTGACCATAAACCCTAATTTTTACCCCAAACCCCATTTCAAACACAAAACCCTAATTTTGACCCTAAATCCTAAAGTTGACCAAAAACCCTAATTCTAACCCTATTTTTGACCCAAAACCCTATTTTAAACTCAAAACCCTAATTTTGACCCGAAACCCCAGTTTTGACCCTAAACCCTAATTTTAACCCGAAACCGTAATTTTACCCAAAACCCTATTTCAAACTCAAAACCCTATTTCAAACCCTAAACAGTAATTTTGACAATAAACCCTAATTTTTACCCAAAAACCCTATTTCAAACCCTAAGCCCTAATTTTGAACCTAAATCCTAAAGTTTACCAAAAACCATATTTCTAACCCTAATTTTGACCCTAAACCCTAATTTTGACCCAAAACCCTATTTTAAACTCAAAACCCTAA
This sequence comes from Sophora flavescens, assembly GCA_030762895.1. NCBI lineage: Eukaryota > Viridiplantae > Streptophyta > Magnoliopsida > Fabales > Fabaceae > Sophora > Sophora flavescens. Next base: position 499,082 of record JAUPTC010000021.1, read on the forward strand.
TTTCGACCCAAAACCCTAATTTTGACCCGAAACCCTAATTTTACCCAAAACCCTAATTCTAACCTTATTTTTGACCCCAACCCCTATAAATTCAAAACCCTATTTCAAACCTTAAACCCTAATTTTGACCGAAAACCCTAATTTTGATCCAAAACCCTAATTCTAACCCTATTTTTGACCCAAAACCCTATTTTAATCTCAAAACCCTAATTTTTACCCTAAACCCTTTTTCAAACCCTAAACCCTAATTTTGACCATAAACCCTAATTTTTACCCAAACCCCTATTTTAAACTCAAAACCCTAATTTTGACCCGAAACCCCAGTTTTGACCCTAAACCCTAAACCCTAATTTTAATCCGAAACCCTAATTTTACCCAAAACCCTAATTCGAACCCTATTTTTGACCCAAAACCCTATTTTAAACTCAACCCTATTTCAAACCCTAAACCCTAATTTTGACTCGAAAACCTCAATTTGACCCAGAACCCTAACTTTGACCCGAAAACCTCAATTTGACCCAGAACCCTAATTCTAACCCTATTTTTGACCCCAAACCTATTTTAAACTCAAAACCCTATTTCAAACCCTAAACCCTAATTTTGACCCTAAACCCTAATTTTTATCTAAAACCCTAATTCTAACCATATTTTTGACCCAAAACCCAATTTTTAAATCAAAACCCTAATTTTAACCCAAAACCCTAATTTTAACCCGAAACCCTAATTTACCCAAAACCCTATTTTAAACTCAAAACCCTATTTCAAGCCCTAAACCGTAATTTTGACCGTAAACCCTAATTTTTACCCAAAACCCTATTTCAAGCCCTAAACCGTAATTTTGACCCTAAATCCTAAAGTTTACCCAAAACCATATTTCTAACCCTACTTTTGACCCAAAACCCTAATTTCGACCCAAAACACTAATTCTAACCCTATTTTGACCCAAAACCCTATTTTAAATTCAAAACCCTAATTTCGACCCAAAACCCTAATTTTGACCCGAAACCCTAATTTTACCCAAAACCCTAATTCTAACCCTATTTTTGACCCAAAACCCTATTTTAAACTCCAAACCATATTTCAAACCCTAAACCCTAATTTTGACCCGAAACCCTCAAGTTGACCCAGAACCCTAATTTTGACCAAACTAATTTATATTACCTATTTTAAACTCAAAACCCTATTTCAAACCTCCTACCTAATGACCACCCTAATTTTCCCAAACCTAATTTACCTTATTTTTGACCCCAAACCCTACTTTAAATTCAAAACCCTATTTGAAACCCTAAACCATAATTTTGACCCTAAACCCTAATTTTTACCCAAAACCGTAATTCTAACCCTATTTTTGACCCAAAACCCTATTTTAAACTCAAAACCCTATTTTTGACCCAAAACCCTAATTTTACCCAAAACCCAAATTCTAACCCTATTTTGACCCTAAACCCAATTATTAAATCAAAACCCTAATTTTGACGGAAAACCCTAATTTTGCCCCCAAACCCTAATTCTAACCCTATTTTTGACCCAAAACCCTATTTTAAACTCAAAACCCTATTTCAAACCCTAAACCCTAATTTTGACCATAAACCCTAATTTTTACCCCAAACCCCATTTCAAACACAAAACCCTAATTTTGACCCTAAATCCTAAAGTTGACCAAAAACCCTAATTCTAACCCTATTTTTGACCCAAAACCCTATTTTAAACTCAAAACCCTAATTTTGACCCGAAACCCCAGTTTTGACCCTAAACCCTAATTTTAACCCGAAACCGTAATTTTACCCAAAACCCTATTTCAAACTCAAAACCCTATTTCAAACCCTAAACAGTAATTTTGACAATAAACCCTAATTTTTACCCAAAAACCCTATTTCAAACCCTAAGCCCTAATTTTGAACCTAAATCCTAAAGTTTACCAAAAACCATATTTCTAACCCTAATTTTGACCCTAAACCCTAATTTTGACCCAAAACCCTATTTTAAACTCAAAACCCTAATTTCGACCCAAAACCTAATTTTGACCCGAAACCCTAATTTTACCCAAAACCCTAATTCTAACCTTATTTTTGACCCCAACCCCTATAAATTCAAAACCCTATTTCAAACCTTAAACCCTAATTTTGACCGAAAACCCTAATTTTGATCCAAAACCCTAATTCTAACCCTATTTTTGACCCAAAACCCTATTTTAATCTCAAAACCCTAATTTTTACCCTAAACCCTTTTTCAAACCCTAAACCCTAATTTTGACCATAAACCCTAATTTTTACCCAAACCCCTATTTTAAACTCAAAACCCTAATTTTGACCCGAAACCCCAGTTTTGACCCTAAACCCTAAACCCTAATTTTAATCCGAAACCCTAATTTTACCCAAAACCCTAATTCGAACCCTATTTTTGACCCAAAACCCTATTTTAAACTCAACCCTATTTCAAACCCTAAACCCTAATTTTGACTCGAAAACCTCAATTTGACCCAGAACCCTAACTTTGACCCGAAAACCTCAATTTGACCCAGAACCCTAATTCTAACCCTATTTTTGACCCCAAACCTATTTTAAACTCAAAACCCTATTTCAAACCCTAAACCCTAATTTTGACCCTAAACCCTAATTTTTATCTAAAACCCTAATTCTAACCATATTTTTGACCCAAAACCCAATTTTTAAATCAAAACCCTAATTTTAACCCAAAACCCTAATTTACCCAAAACCCTATTTTAAACTCAAAACCCTATTTCAAGCCCTAAACCGTAATTTTGACCGTAAACCCTAATTTTTACCCAAAACCCTATATCAAACCCTAAACCCTAGTTTTGACCCTAAATCCTAAAGTTTACCCAAAACCATATTTCTAACACTACTTTTGACCAAACCTATTTCAAACACTAATTCTAACCCTATTTTGACCCAAAACCCTATTTTAAACTAAACCTAATTTACCCAAAACCCTAATTTTGACCAACCCTAATTTACCCAAAACCCTAATTCCCCTATTTTGACCCAAAACCCTATTTTAAACTCCAAACCATATTTCAAACCCTAAACCCTAATTTTGACCAAACCCTCAAGTTGACCCACCTATTACAACCTATTTACCCAAACCCTAATTTTACCCAAACCCTAATTTTACCCTATTTTAAACTCAAAACCCTATTTCAAACCTTAATTTTAAAAAATTGACCAAACCTAATTTACCCAAACCTAATTACCTTATTTTGACTTATTTAAATTAAAACCCTATTTGAAACCCTAAACCATAATTTTGACCCTAAACCCTAATTTTTACCCAAAACCTATTTAACTATTTTTGCCAAATATTTTAACAACCCTATTTTAAACCCAAACCCTATTTTGACCCAAAACCCTAATTTTACCACCATCCTATTTTTGACCCTAAACCCAATTATTAAATCAAAACCCTAATTTTGACGGAAAACCCTAATTTTGCCCCCAAACCCTAATTCTAACCCTATTTTTGACCCAAAACCCTATTTTAAACTCAAAACCCTATTTCAAACCCTAAACCCTAATTTTGACCATAAACCCTAATTTTTACCCCAAACCCCATTTCAAACACAAAACCCTAATTTTGACCCTAAATCCTAAAGTTGACCAAAAACCCTAATTCTAACCCTATTTTTGACCCAAAACCCTATTTTAAACTCAAAACCTAATTTTGACCCAAAACCCTTTTGACCAAACCCCTTTTGACCCTAAACCCTACTGTTAACCCCAATCCTTAATTTTACCCAAAACCCTATTTCAAACTCAAAACCCTATTTCAAACCCTAAACAGTAATTTTGACAATAAACCCTAATTTTTACCCAAAAACCCTATTTCAAACCCTAAGCCCTAATTTTGAACCTAAATCCTAAAGTTTACCAAAAACCATATTTCTAACCCTAATTTTGACCCTAAACCCTAATTTTGACCCAAAACCCTATTTTAAACTCAAAACCCTAATTTCGACCCAAAACCCTAATTTTGACCCGAAACCCTAATTTTACCCAAAACCCTAATTCTAACCTTATTTTTGACCCCAACCCCTATAAATTCAAAACCCTATTTCAAACCTTAAACCCTAATTTTGACCGAAAACCCTAATTTTGATCCAAAACCCTAATTCTAACCCTATTTTTGACCCAAAACCCTATTTTAATCTCAAAACCCTAATTTTTACCCTAAACCCTTTTTCAAACCCTAAACCCTAATTTTGACCATAAACCCTAATTTTTACCCAAACCCCTATTTTAAACTCAAAACCCTAATTTTGACCCGAAACCCCAGTTTTGACCCTAAACCCTAATTTTAATCCGAAACCCTAATTTTACCCAAAACCCTAATTCGAACCCTATTTTTGACCCAAAACCCTATTTTAAACTCAACCCTATTTCAAACCCTAAACCCTAATTTTGACTCGAAAACCTCAATTTGACCCAGAACCCTAACTTTGACCCGAAAACCTCAATTTGACCCAGAACCCTAATTCTAACCCTATTTTTGACCCCAAACCTATTTTAAACTCAAAACCCTATTTCAAACCCTAAACCCTAATTTTGACCCTAAACCCTAATTTTTATCTAAAACCCTAATTCTAACCATATTTTTGACCCAAAACCCAATTTTTAAATCAAAACCCTAATTTTAACCCAAAACCCTAATTTTAACCAACTAATTTACCCAAACCCTATTCCCCCTATTTTAAACTCAAAACCCTATTTCAAGCCCTAAACCTTTTGACCGTAAACCCTAATTTTTACCCAAAACCCTATTTCAAGCCCTAAATAATTTTGACCAATCTAACCTATTTTAACCTATTTTGACCCAAAACCCTAATTTTCCCAAAACACTAATTCTAACCTTATTTTGACCCTAAACCCTATTTTAAATTCAAAACCCTAATTTCAAAACCCTAATTTTGACCAAACCCTAATTTTACCCAAAACCCTAATTCTAACCCTATTTTTGACCCAAAACCCTATTTTAAACTCCAAACCTATTTCAAACCCTAAACCCTAATTTTGACCAAAACCCTAATGTTGACCAACCCTAATTTATATTTCCCTATTTTAAACTCAAACCCTATTTTCCTAACCCTAATTTTGACCCAAACCTAATTTTGACCAAACCCTAATTTACCCAAACCCTAATTTCCTATTTTTGACCTAAACCTATTTAAACCTTTTACCTATTTTACTAAACCTATTTTCCAAACCCTATTTTAAACCCTATTTTTGACCCAAACTATTTTGCCCAACCTATTTCTCCTACACTTTTAAACCCTAAATTTGACCCAAAACCCTAATTTGAAACCTAACTACCCTATTTTTGACCCAAAACCCTATTTTAAACTCAAAACCCTATTTCAAACCCTAAACCCTAATTTTGACCAAAACCCTAATTTTACCCCAAAAACCCTATTTCAAACACAAAACCCTAATTTTGACCCTAAATCCTAAAGTTGACCAAAACCCTAATTCTAACCCTATTTTTGACCCAAAACCCTATTTTAAACTCAAAACCCTAATTTTGACCCAAACCCTAATTTTGACCCAAAACCCTAATTTGACCTAATATTTTAACCAACCCTAATTTTACCCAACCCTATTTTCCAAACCCTATTTCAAACTCAAAACCCTATTTCAAACCCTAAACAGTAATTTTGACAATAAACCCTAATTTTTACCCAAAAACCCTATTTCAAACCCTAAGCCCTAATTTTGAACCTAAATCCTAAAGTTTACCAAAAACCATATTTCTAACCCTAATTTTGACCCTAAACCCTAATTTTGACCCAAAACCCTATTTTAAACTCAAAACCCTAATTTCGACCCAAAACCCTAATTTTGACCCGAAACCCTAATTTTACCCAAAACCCTAATTCTAACCTTATTTTTGACCCCAACCCCTATAAATTCAAAACCCTATTTCAAACCTTAAACCCTAATTTTGACCGAAAACCCTAATTTTGATCCAAAACCCTAATTCTAACCCTATTTTTGACCCAAAACCCTATTTTAATCTCAAAACCCTAATTTTTACCCTAAACCCTTTTTCAAACCCTAAACCCTAATTTTGACCATAAACCCTAATTTTTACCCAAACCCCTATTTTAAACTCAAAACCCTAATTTTGACCCGAAACCCCAGTTTTGACCCTAAACCCTAAACCCTAATTTTAATCCGAAACCCTAATTTTACCCAAAACCCTAATTCGAACCCTATTTTTGACCCAAAACCCTATTTTAAACTCAACCCTATTTCAAACCCTAAACCCTAATTTTGACTCGAAAACCTCAATTTGACCCAGAACCCTAACTTTGACCCGAAAACCTCAATTTGACCCAGAACCCTAATTCTAACCCTATTTTTGACCCCAAACCTATTTTAAACTCAAAACCCTATTTCAAACCCTAAACCCTAATTTTGACCCTAAACCCTAATTTTTATCTAAAACCCTAATTCTAACCATATTTTTGACCCAAAACCCAATTTTTAAATCAAAACCCTAATTTTAACCCAAAACCCTAATTTTAACCCGAAACCCTAATTTACCCAAAACCCTATTTTAAACTCAAAACCCTATTTCAAGCCCTAAACCGTAATTTTGACCGTAAACCCTAATTTTTACCCAAAACCCTATTTCAAGCCCTAAACCGTAATTTTGACCCTAAATCCTAAAGTTTACCCAAAACCATATTTCTAACCCTACTTTTGACCCAAAACACTAATTCTAACCCTATTTTGACCCAAAACCCTATTTTAAATTCAAAACCCTAATTTCGACCCAAAACCCTAATTTTGACCCGAAACCCTAATTTTACCCAAAACCCTAATTCTAACCCTATTTTTGACCCAAAACCCTATTTTAAACTCCAAACCATATTTCAAACCCTAAACCCTAATTTTGACCCGAAACCCTCAATTTGACCCAGAACCCTAATTTTGACCCGAAACCCTAATTTTACCCAATACCCTGATATTAACCCTATTTTAAACTCAAAACCCTATTTCAAACCCCCCCTAATTTCCCTAAATTTGACCAAGAACCCTAATTTTGACCCGAAACCCTAATTTTACCCAAAACCCTAATTCTAACCTTATTTTTGACCCCAAACCCTACTTTAAATTCAAAACCCTATTTGAAACCCTAAACCATAATTTTGACCCTAAACCCTAATTTTTACCCAAAACCGTAATTCTAACCCTATTTTTGACCCAAAACCCTATTTTAAACTCAAAACCCTATTTTTGACCCAAAACCCTAATTTTACCCAAAACCCAAATTCTAACCCTATTTTTGACCCTAAACCCAATTATTAAATCAAAACCCTAATTTTGACGGAAAACCCTAATTTTGCCCCCAAACCCTAATTCTAACCCTATTTTTGACCCAAAACCCTATTTTAAACTCAAAACCCTATTTCAAACCCTAAACCCTAATTTTGACCATAAACCCTAATTTTTACCCCAAACCCCATTTCAAACACAAAACCCTAATTTTGACCCTAAATCCTAAAGTTTACCAAAAACCATAATTCTAACCCTATTTTTGACCCAAAACCCTATTTTAAACTCAAAACCCTAATTTTGAACCAAAACCCTAATTTTGACAAGAAACCCCATTTTTGACCCTAAACCCTAAATTTAACCCGAAACCGTAATTTTACCAAAAAAACTATTTCAATCTCAAAACCCTATTTCAAACCCTAAACAGTAATTTTGACAATAAACCCTAATTTTTACCCAAAAACCCTATTTCAAACCCTAAGCCCTAATTTTGAACCTAAATCCTAAAGTTTACCAAAAACCATATTTCTAACCCTAATTTTGACCCAAACCCTAATTTGACCCAAAACCCTATTTTAAACTCAAAACCCTAATTTCACCCAAAACCCTAATTTTGACCAAAACCCTAATTTTACCCAAAACCCTAATTCTAACCTTATTTTTGACCCCAACCCCTATAAATTCAAAACCCTATTTCAAACCTTAAACCCTAATTTTGACCGAAACCCTAATTTTGATCCAAAACCCTAATTTAACCCTATTTTTGACCCAAAACCCTATTTTAATCTCAAAACCCTAATTTTTACCCTAAACCCTAATACCTAATTTTGACCATAAACCCTAATTTTTACCCAAACCCTATTTTAAACTCAAAACCCTAATTTTGACCCAAACCCGTTTGACCTAAACCCTAAACCTAATTTTGATCCAAACCCTAATTTTACCCAAAACCCTAATTCTAACCCTATTTTTGACCCAAAACCCTATTTTAAACTCAAAACCCTATTTCAAACCCTAAACCCTAATTTTGACTAAAACCCTAATTTGACCTCTAACAAAAAACAAATATTTCAACCCTAAACCCTAATTTTGACCCAAACCCCATTTTAACCTAATTTCAACTAAATCAACCCTATTTTAAACCCACCCTATTACTATCAACCTATTTTAACCCTAAACCCTAATTTTGACCCTAAACCCTAATTTTACCAAAAACCCTAATTCTAACCTAATTTTTGACCCTAAACCCTAATTTTAAAAAACCCTATTTAACCCTAAACCTAATTTTGACCCAAAACCCTAATTTTGACCCAAAACCCTATTTACTAACCTATTTTGACCCAATATTTCTAACCCTAATTTTGACCAAAACCCTAATTTTACCCAAAACCCTAATTTAATTTTGACCCAAAACCCTATTTTAACTCCCTAATTTTACCCTAAACCCTAACTATTTTGACCAAAAACCCTATTTTACCTCAAACCCCTATTTTAAACCAAAACCCTAATTTTGACCCTAAACCCCTAAACCCTAAACCCTAATTTTAATCCAAACCCTAATTTTACCCAAAACCCTAATTAACCCTATTTTTGACCCAAACCCTATTTTAAACTCAACCCTATTTCAAACCCTAAACCCTAATTTTGACTCAAACCTCAATTTGACCTAACCCTAACTTTGACCAAAACCTAATTTGACCTAAACCCTTATTCTAACCCTATTTTTGACACCAAACCTATTTTAAACTCAAAACCCTATTTCAAACCCTAAACCCTAATTTTGACCCTAAACCCTAATTTTTATCTAAAACCCTAATTCTAACCATATTTTTGACCCAAAACCCAATTTTTAAATCAAAACCCTAATTTTAACCCGAAACCCTAATTTACCCAAAACCCTATTTTAAACTCAACCCAATTTCAAGCCCTAAACCGTAATTTTGACCGTAAACCCTAATTTTTACCCAAAACCCTATTTCAAGCCCTAAACCGTAATTTTGACCCTAAATCCTAAAGTTTACCCAAAACCAAATTACTAACCCTACCCCAAACCCTAATTCTAACCCTATTTTGACCCAAAACCCTAATTTAAACTCAAAACCCTAACCCAAAACCCTAATTTTGACCAAACCCTAATTTTACCCAAACCCTAATTTAACCCCCTTTTCCTATTTTTGACCCAAAACCCTATTTTAAACTCCAAACCATATTTCAAACCCTAAACCCTAATTTTGACCCGAAACCCTCAATTTGACCCAGAACCCTAATTTTGACCCGAAACCCTGATATTAACCCTATTTTAAACTCAAAACCCTATTTCAAACCCTGAACCCTAATTTTGACCCAAAATCCAAAATTTGACCAAGAACCCTAATTTTGACCCGAAACCCTAATTTTACCCAAAACCCTAATTCTAACCTTATTTTTGACCCCAAACCCTACTTTAAATTCAAAACCCTATTTGAAACCCTAAACCATAATTTTGACCCGAAACCCTAATTTTACCCAAAACCCTAATTCTAACCTTATTTTTTGACCCCAAACCCTATTTTAAACTCAAAACCCTATTTTGACCCAAAACCCTAATTTTACCCAAAACCCAAATTCTAACCCTATTTTTGACCCTAAACCCAATTATTAAATCAAAACGCTAATTTTGACCAAAACCCTAATTTTGCCCCAAACCCTAATTCTAACCCTATTTTTGACCCAAAACCCTATTTTAAACTCAAAACCCTTTTTCAAACCCTAAACCCTAATTTTGACCATAAACCCTAATTTTTACCCCAACCCCTATTTTAAACTCAAAACCCTAATTTTGACCCGAAACCCCAATTTTACCCAAAACCCTAATTCGAACCCTATTTTGACCCAAAACCCTATTTTAAACTCAAAACCCTAATTTTGACCCAAAACCCTAATTTTGAAAACCCCATTTTGACCCTAAACCCTAATTTTAACCCAAATAATTTTACCCAAAACCCTATTTTAAACTCAAAACCCTATTTCAAACCCTAAACTAATTATGACAATAAACCCTAATTTTTACCCAAAACCCTATTTCAAACCAAAACCCTAATTTTGAACCTAAATCCTAAATTTACCAAAACCATATTTCTAACCCTATTTTGACAAACCCTAATTTAAACTCAAACCCTATTTTATAAACCTAATTTTGACCCAAAACCCTAATTTGACCAAACCGTAATTTTATCCAAAACCCTAATTCTAACCCTATTTTTGACTCAAAACCCTATTGTAAACTCAAAACACTATTTCAAACCCTGAACCCTAATTTTGACCCAAAACCCTAATTTTAATCCAAAACCCTAATTCTAACCCTATTTTTGACCCAAAACCCTATTTTAAACTCAAAACCCTAATTTTAACCCGAAACCCTAATTTTGACCAAAACCCTAATTTTACCCAAAACCCTATTTTAAACTCAAAACCCTAATTTTGACCCAAACCCTTTAAACCCTAAACCCTAATTTAAAACCCTATTACCTTTTACCAAACCCTATTTTACTATCCTTTTTACCCAACCTATTTACCCACCCTAATTTTGACCCAAAACCCTAATTTACCCAAACCCTAATTCTAACCCTATTTTTGACCCAAAACCCTTTTTAAACTCAAAACCATATTTTAAACCCTAAACCCTAATTTTGACCCTAAACCCTAATTTTTACCTAAACCCTAATTTTACCATTAACCTTACCAAACCCTAATTTTACCCAAAACCCTAATTTTAAATTTTACCAAAACCCTATTTTAAACTCAAAACCCTATTTCAAACCCCTAAACCCTAATTTTTACCCAAAACCTAATACCTAATTTTGACCAAACCCTAATTTTACCCAAAACCCTAATTCTAACCCTATTTTTGACCCAAAACCCTATTTTAAACTCAAAACCCTATTTGAACCCTAAACCCTAATTTTGACCCAAACCCTAATTTTACCCAAAACCCTAATTCTAACCCTATCTCCCCCTATTTTAAACCCTAACCTATTTTGACCCAAACCCTAATTTTACCAAAACCTTCCCTAAACCCTATTTTTGACCCAAAACCCTATTTTAATCTCAAAACCCTAATTTTTACACTAAACCCTTTTTCAAACCCTAAACCCTAATTTTGACCATAAACCCTAATTTTTACCCCAACCCCTATTTTAAACTCAAAACCCTAATTTTGACCCGAAACCCCAATTTTACCCAAAACCCGAAACCCTCATTTTGACCCGAAACCCCAATTTTACCCAAAACCCTAATTCGAACCCTATTTTTGACCCAAAACCCTATTTTAAACTCAACCCTATTTCAAACCCTAAACCCTAATTTTGACTCGAAAACCTCAATTTGACCCAGAACCCTAACTTTGACCCGAAAACCTCAATTTGACCCAGAACCCTAATTCTAACCCTATTTTTGACCCCAAACCTATTTTAAACTCAAAACCCTATTTCAAACCCTAAACCCTAATTTTGACCCTAAACCCTAATTTTTATCTAAAACCCTAATTCTAACCATATTTTTGACCCAAAACCCAATTTTTAAATCAAAACCCTAATTTTAACCCAAAACCCTAATTTTAACCCGAAACCCTAATTTACCCAAAACCCTATTTTAAACACAAAACCCTATTTCAAGCCCTAAACCGTAATTTTGACCGTAAACCCTAATTTTTACCCAAAACCCTATTTCAAGCCCTAAACCGTAATTTTGACCCTAAATCCTAAAGTTTACCCAAAACCATATTTCTAACCCTACTTTTGACCCAAAACACTAATTCTAACCCTATTTTGACCCAAAACCCTATTTTAAATTCAAAACCCTAATTTCGACCCAAAACCCTAATTTTGACCTGAAACCCTAATTTTACCCAAAACCCTAATTCTAACCCTATTTTTGACCCAAAACCCTATTTTAAACTCCAAACCATATTTCAAACCCTAAACCCTAATTTTGACCCGAAACCCTCAAGTTGACCCAGAACCCTAATTTTGACCCGAAACCCTAATTTTACCCAATACCCTGATATTAACCCTATTTTAAACTCAAAACCCTATTTCAAACCCACCCTAACAATCATTTTGACCAAACCCTAATTTTACCCAAAACCCTAATTCTAACCTTATTTTTGACCCCAAACCCTACTTTAAATTCAAACCCTATTTGAAACCCTAAACCATAATTTTGACCCTAAACCTAATTTTACCCAAAACTATTTAACCCTATTTTTGACCCAAAACCCTATTTTAAACTCAAAACCCTATTTTTGACCCAAAACCCTAATTTTACCCAAAACCCAAATTCTAACCCTATTTTTGACCCTAAACCCAATTATTAAATCAAAACCCTAATTTTGACGGAAAACCCTAATTTTGCCCCCAAACCCTAATTCTAACCCTATTTTTGACCCAAAACCCTATTTTACACTCAAAACCCTTTTTCAAACCCTAAACCCTAATTTTGACCATAAACCCTAATTTTTACCCCAAACCCCATTTCAAACACAAAACCCTAATTTTGACCCTAAATCCTAAAGTTGACCAAAAACCCTAATTCTAACCCTATTTTTGACCCAAAACCCTATTTTAAACTCAAAACCCTAATTTTGACCCAAAACCCTAATTTTGACCCGAAACCCCAGTTTTGACCCTAAACCCTAATTTTAACCCGAAACCGTAATTTTAACGAAAACCCTATTTCAAACTCAAAACCCTATTTCAAACCCTAAACAGTAATTTTGACAATAAACCCTAATTTTTACCCAAAAACCCTATTTCAAACCCTAAGCCCTAATTTTGAACCTAAATCCTAAAGTTTACCAAAAACCATATTTCTAACCCTAATTTTGACCCAAAACCCTAATTTAAACTCAAAACCCTAATTTCGACCCAAAACCCTAATTTTGACCCGAAACCCTAATTTTACCCAAAACCCTAATTCTAACCTTATTTTTGACCCCAACCCCTATAAATTCAAAACCCTATTTCAAACCTTAAACCCTAATTTTGACCGAAAACCCTAATTTTGATCCAAAACCCTAATTCTAACCCTATTTTTGACCCAAAACCCTATTTTAATCTCAAAACCCTAATTTTTACCCTAAACCCTAATTTTGACCATAAACCCTAATTTTTACCCAAACCCCTATTTTAAACTCAAAACCCTAATTTTGACCCGAAACCCCAGTTTTGACCCTAAACCCTAATTTTGACCCGAAACCCTAATTTTACCGAAAACCCTAATTCTAACCCTATTTTTGACCCAAAACCCTATTTTAAACTCCAAACCATATTTCAAACCCTAAACCCTAATTTTGACCAAAACCCAATTTGACCCAACCCTAATTTACCTAATTTTGACCCGAAACCCTAATTTTACCCAATACCCTGATATTTACCCTATTTTAAACTCAAAACCCTATTTCAAACCCTGAACCCTAATTTTGACCCAGAACCCTAATTTTGACCCGAAACCCTAATTTTACCCAAAACCCTAATTCTAACCTTATTTTTGACCCCAAACCCTACTTTTAAATCAAAACCCTAATTTTTTCCCTATACCCTAATTTTTACCCTAAACCCTAATTTTTACCCAAAACCGTAATTCTAACCCTATTTTTGACCCAAAACCCTATTTTTGACCCAAAACCCTATTTTAAACTCAAAACCCTAATTTTTACCCAAAACCCTATTTCAAACCCTAAACCCTAATTTTGACCATAAACCCTAATTTTACCCAAACCCTATTTTAACTCAAAACCCTAATTTAAAAACCCTATTTCAACCCTAAACCCTAAACCTATTTTAATCCCAAAACCCTAATTTTACCCAAAACCCTAATTACCCTATTTTTGACCCAAAACCCTATTTTAAACTCAACCCTATTTCAAACCCAAAACCCTAATTTTGACTCAAAACCTCAATTTGACCTAAAACCCTAATTTGACCCAAACCCCTAATTTTACCCAAAACCCTAATTCTAACCCTATTTTTGACCCCAAACCCTGTTTTAAACTCAAAACCATATTTCAAACCCTAATCCCTAATTTTGACCCTAAACCTAATTATCTAAAACCCTACTAACCATATTTTGACCCAAAACCCAATTTTTAAATCAAAACCCTAATTTTAACCCAAAACCCTAATTTTAACTAATAATATTTACCCAAAACCCTATTTTAAACTCAAAACCCTATTTCAAGCCCTAAACCCTAATTTTGACCCAAACCCTAATTTTTACCCAAAACCCTATTTCAAGCCCTAAACCGTAATTTTGACCCTAAATCCTAAAGTTTACCCAAAACCATATTTTTATATTTTAAAATATTTTATATTTATCTAATTTCTAATTTTTACCAAAACCTATTTTAATCAAATATTTTAACCCTAAACCCTATTTTACCAAAACCCTAATTTTGACCCAAACCCTAATTTTACCCAAAACCCTAATTCTAACCCTATTTTTGACCCAAAACCCTATTTTAAACTCAAAACCATATTTCAACCAAACCCAAAACCTAATTTTGACCAAAACCCTAATTTTACCCAAAACCCTAATTTATAACCAAACCTATTTTAACCAAACCCTATTTTTGACCCAAACCCTAATTTTGACCAAAAACCATAATTCTAACCCTATTTTTGACACTAAACCCTATTTTAAACTCAAAACCCTAATTTTGACCCAAAACCCTAATTTTGAACCCAAACCCTAATTTTGACCCAAAACCCTATTTTAAACAACCAAAACTATACTCAAAACCCTATTTCAAACCCTAAACCCTAATTTTGACCATAAACCCTAATTTTTACCCCAAACCCCATTTCAAACACAAAACCCTAATTTTGACCCTAAATCCTAAAGTTGACCAAAAACCCTAATTCTAACCCTATTTTAAACTCAAAACCCTAATTTTGACCCAAAACCCTAATTTTGACCTACCTAATTTTGACCAAACCCCATTTTGACCCTAAACCCTAATTTTAACCCAAAAAAATTTTACCCAAAACCCTATTTCAAACTCAAAACCCTATTTCAAACCCTAAACAGTAATTTTGACAATAAACCCTAATTTTTACCCTAAAACCCTATTTCAAACCCTAAGCCCTAATTTTGAACCTAAATCCTAAAGTTTACCAAAAACCATATTTCTAACCCTAATTTTGACCCTAAACCCTAATTTTGACCCAAAACCCTATTTTAAACTCAAAACCCTAATTTCGACCCAAAACCCTAATTTTGACCCGAAACCCTAATTTTACCCAAAACCCTAATTCTAACCTTATTTTTGACCCCAACCCCTATAAATTCAAAACCCTATTTCAAACCTTAAACCCTAATTTTGACAGAAAACCCTAATTTTGATCCAAAACCCTAATTCTAACCCTATTTTTGACCCAAAACCCTTTTTCAAACCCTAAACCCTAATTTTGACCATAAACCCTAATTTTTACCCAAACCCCTATTTTAAACTCAAAACCCTAATTTTGACCAAACCCCTCTTTGACCCTAAACCCTAAACCCTAATTTTAATCCAAACCCTAATTTTACCCAAAACCCTAATTCAACCCTAATTTTGACCCAAAACCCTATTTTAAACTCAACCCTATTTCAAACCCTAAACCCTAATTTTGACTCAAAACCTCAATTTGACCGAAACCCTAAATTTGACCCGAAAACCTCAATTTGACCCAGAACCCTAATTCTAACCCTATTTTTGACCCCAAACCTATTTTAAACTCAAAACCCTATTTCAAACCCTAAACCCTAATTTTGACCCTAAACCCTAATTTTTATCTAAAACCCTAATTCTAACCATATTTTTGACCCAAAACCCAATTTTTAAATCAAAACCCTAATTTTAACCCAAAACCCTAATTTTAACCCAAACCCTAATTTACCAAATTTTAAACAAAACCTTTAAACTCAAAACCCTATTTTGACCCTAAACCCTAATTTTTAAAACCCTATTTCAAACTCCTAAACCGTAATTTTGACCCTAAATCCTAAAGTTTACCCAAAACCATATTCTAACCCTATTTTACCCAAAACCCTAATTTTACCCAAAACCTAATTAACTATTTACCAATATTTATCCTTCCCAACCCTAATTTAACCTATTTTATATTTTACTCAAACCTATTTCAAACCCAAAACCCTAATTTTGACCAAACCCTAATTTACCCAAACCCTAATTTTAACCCTATTTTACCCAACTAACCCTATTTTAAACTCAAAACCCTATTTCAACCCAAAACCCTAATTTTGACCCAAAACCCTAATTTACCAAACCCTAATTTTACCCAAAACCCTAATTCTAACCTTACTCCTATTTTAAATTCAAACCCTATTTCAAACCCTAAACCATTTTTGACCCAAAACCCTAATTTTACCCAAACATAACCAAACCTATTTTACTCAACCCTATTTTGACCCGAAACCCTAATTTTAAACCAAAACCCTAATTCTAACCCTATTTTTGACCCAAAACCCTATTTTAAACTCAAAACCCTAATTTTGACCCAAAACCCTAATTTTGACCCGAAACCCTAGTTTTGTCCCAAAACCCTATTTTAAACTCAAAACCCTATTTCAAACCCTAAACCCTAATTTTGACCATAAACCCTAATTTTTACCCCAAACCCCATTTCAAACACAAAACCCTAATTTTGACCCTAAATCCTAAAGTTGACCAAAAACCCTAATTCTAACCCTATTTTAAACTCAAAACCCTAATTTTGACCCAAAACCCTAATTTTGACCAGAAACCCCAGTTTTGACCCTAAACCCTAATTTTAACCCGAAACCGTAATTTTACCCAAAACCCTATTTCAAACTCAAAACCCTATTTCAAACCCTAAACAGTAATTTTGACAATAAACCCTAATTTTTACCCTAAAACCCTATTTCAAACCCTAAGCCCTAATTTTGAACCTAAATCCTAAAGTTTACCAAAAACCATATTTCTAACCCTAATTTTGACCCTAAACCCTAATTTTGACCCAAAACCCTATTTTAAACTCAAAACCCTAATTTCGACCCAAAACCCTAATTTTGACCCGAAACCCTAATTTTACCCAAAACCCTAATTCTAACCTTATTTTTGACCCCAACCCCTATAAATTCAAAACCCTATTTCAAACCTTAAACCCTAATTTTGACAGAAAACCCTAATTTTGATCCAAAACCCTAATTCTAACCCTATTTTTGACCCAAAACCCTTTTTCAAACCCTAAACCCTAATTTTGACCATAAACCCTAATTTTTACCCAAACCCCTATTTTAAACTCAAAACCCTAATTTTGACCCGAAACCCCAGTTTTGACCCTAAACCCTAAACCCTAATTTTAATCCGAAACCCTAATTTTACCCAAAACCCTAATTCGAACCCTATTTTTGACCCAAAACCCTATTTTAAACTCAACCCTATTTCAAACCCTAAACCCTAATTTTGACTCGAAAACCTCAATTTGACCCAGAACCCTAACTTTGACCCGAAAACCTCAATTTGACCCAGAACCCTAATTCTAACCCTATTTTTGACCCCAAACCTATTTTAAACTCAAAACCCTATTTCAAACCCTAAACCCTAATTTTGACCCTAAACCCTAATTTTTATCTAAAACCCTAATTCTAACCATATTTTTGACCCAAAACCCAATTTTTAAATCAAAACCCTAATTTTAACCCAAAACCCTAATTTTAACCCGAAACCCTAATTTACCCAAAACCCTATTTTAAACTCAAAACCCTATTTCAAGCCCTAAACCGTAATTTTGACCGTAAACCCTAATTTTTACCCAAAACCCTATTTCAAGCCCTAAACCGTAATTTTGACCCTAAATCCTAAAGTTTACCCAAAACCATATTTCTAACCCTACTTTTCACCCAAAACCCTAATTTCGACCCAAAACACTAATTCTAACCCTATTTTGACCCAAAACCCTATTTTAAACTCAAAACCCTAATTTCGACCCAAAACCCTAATTTTGACCCGAAACCCTAATTTTACCCAAAACCCTAATTCTAACCCTATTTTTGACCCAAAACCCTATTTTAAACTCCAAACCATATTTCAAACCCTAAACCCTAATTTTGACCCGAAACCCTCAATTTGACCCAGAACCCTAATTTTGACCCGAAACCCTCAATTTGACCAAAAACCCTAATTCTAACCCTATTTTTGACCCAAAACCCTATTTTAAACTCAAAACCCTAATTTTGACCCAAAACCCTAATTTTGACCCGAAACCCTAGTTTTGTCCCAAAACCCTATTTTAAACTCAAAACCCTATTTCAAACCCTAAACCCTAATTTTGACCATAAACCCTAATTTTTACCCCAAACCCCATTTCAAACACAAAACCCTAATTTTGACCCTAAATCCTAAAGTTGACCAAAAACCCTAATTCTAACCCTATTTTAAACTCAAAACCCTAATTTTGACCCAAAACCCTAATTTTGACCAGAAACCCTGACCTAAACCCTAATTTTAACCCTAATAATTTTACCTAAAACCTATTTTCTCAAACCCTATTTCAAACCCTAAACAGTAATTTTGACAATAAACCCTAATTTTTACCCTAAAACCCTATTTCAAACCCTAAGCCCTAATTTTGAACCTAAATCCTAAAGTTTACCAAAAACCATATTTCTAACCCTAATTTTGACCCTAAACCCTAATTTTGACCCAAAACCCTATTTTAAACTCAAATCCCTTATTTCGACCAAAAACCCTAATTTTGACCCGAAACCCTAATTTTACCCAAAACTCTAATTCTAACCTTATTTTTGACCCCAACCCTATAAATTCAAAACCCTATTTCAAACCTTAAACCCTAATTTTGACCTAAAACCATAATTTTGATCCAAAACCCTAATTCTAACCCTATTTTTGACCCAAAACCCTATTTTAATCTAAACCTATTTACCCTAAACCCTTTTTTCCCCCTAATTTTGACCATAAACCCTAATTTTTACCCAAAACCCTATTTTAAACTCAAAACCCTAATTTTGACCAAAACCCTATTTTAACCTAAACCCTAAACCCTAATTTTAATCCGAAACCCTAATTTTACCCAAAACCCTAATTCTAACCTAATAACCCAAAACCCTATTTTAAACTCAAACCCTATTTCAAACCCTAAACCCTAATTTTGACTTGACCCAAAACCCTAATTTTGACCCAAAACCCTAATTTTACCTCAAAACCCTAATTCTAACCTATTTTTGACCCCCCTATTTTAAACTCAAAACCCTATTTCAAACCCTAAACCCTAATTTTGACCTAAACCTAATTTTTATCTAAAACCCTAATTTTAACCATATTTTGACCCAAAACCCTATTTTAAATCAAAACCCTAATTTTAACCCAAAACCCTAATTTTAACCTAAACCCTAATTTACCTAAACCCTAATTTCCAACTTTAAACTCAAAACCCTATTTCAAACCCTAAACCTAATTTGACCCAAAACCCTAATTTTTACCCAAAACCCTATTTCAAGCCCTAAACTAATTTTGACCCTAAATCCTAAAGTTTACCCAAAACCATATTTCTAACCCTAACTTTTGACCCAAAACCCTAATTTGACCAAATCCCTACCAAAACCCTAATTTCTAACCCTAATTTTGACCCAAAACCCTATAATAAACCCTATTTTAAACCCTAAACCCTAATTTTGACCAAAACCCTAATTTACCTAATTTTGACCCAAAACCCTATTTTACAAACCCTAATTTTACCTAATCCTAATTTTGCCAAACCCTATTTTTAACTCAAAACCCTATTTTAAACCCTAAACCCTAATTTTGACCAAACCCTAATTTTGACCCAAACATTGACCCAAACCCTAATTTTGACCAAAACCCTAATTTTACCTAAAACACTAATTCTAACCCTATTTTTGACCCAAAACCCTATTTTAAACTCAAAACCCTATTTCAAATCCTAAACCATAATTTTGACCCTAAACCCTAATTTTTACCCAAACCCCTAATTCTAACCCTATTTTCGGCCCAAAACCCTATTTTTGACCCAAAACCCTATTTTTGACACAAAACCCTAATTTTGACCCAAAACCCCAATTCTAATCTAGACCCTAAAAAACCCTATTTTAAACCTAAAACCCTAATTTTGACCCAAAACCCTAATTTTGACCAAACCCTAATTAACCCTATTTTTGACCCAAAACCCTATTTTAACCTCAAAACCCTAATTACACTAAACCCTTTTTCAAACCCTAAACCCTAATTTTGACCATAAACCCTAATTTTTAACCAAACCCCTATTTTAAACTCAAAACCATAATTTTGACCAAACCCCTTGACCTAAACCCTAAAACCTAATTTAAATCAGAAACCCTAATTTTACCAAAAACCCTAATTCTAACCCTATTTTTGACCCAAAACCCTATTTTAAACTCAACCCTATTTCAAACCCTAAACCCTAATTTTGACTCGAAAACCTCAATTTGACCCAGAACCCTAACTTTGACCCGAAAACCTCAATTTGACCCAGAACCCTAATTCTAACCCTATTTTTGACCCCAAACCTATTTTAAACTCAAAACCCTATTTCAAACCCTAAACCCTAATTTTGACCCTAAACCCTAATTTTTATCTAAAACCCTAATTCTAACCATATTTTTGACCCAAAACCCAATTTTTAAATCAAAACCCTAATTTTAACCCAAAACCCTAATTTTAACCCGAAACCCTAATTTACCCAAAACCCTATTTTAAACACAAAACCCTATTTCAAGCCCTAAACCGTAATTTTGACCGTAAACCCTAATTTTTACCCAAAACCCTATTTCAAGCCCTAAACCGTAATTTTGACCCTAAATCCTAAAGTTTACCCAAAACCATATTTCTAACCCTACTTTTGACCCAAAACCCTAATTTCGACCCAAAACACTAATTCTAACCCTATTTTGACCCAAAACCCTATTTTAAACTCAAAACCCTAATTTCGACCCAAAACCCTAATTTTGACCCGAAACCCTAATTTTACCCAAAACCCTAATTCTAACCCTATTTTTGACCCAAAACCCTATTTTAAACTCCAAACCATATTTCAAACCCTAAACCCTATTTTTGACCCGAAACCCTCAATTTGACCCAGAACCCTAATTTTGACCCGAAACCCTAATTTTACCCAATACCCTGATATTAACCCTATTTTAAACTCAAAACCCTATTTCAAACCCTGAACCCTAATTTTGACCCAGAACCCTAATTTTGACCCGAAACCCTAATTTTACCCAAAACCCTAATTCTAACCTTATTTTTGACCCCAAACCCTACTTTAAATTCAAAACCCTATTTGAAACCCTAAACCATAATTTTGACCCTAAACCCTAATTTTTACCCAAAACCGTAATTCTAACCCTATTTTTGACCCAAAACCCTATTTTAAACTCAAAACCCTATTTTTGACCCAAAACCCTAATTTTACCCAAAACCCAAATTCTAACCCTATTTTTGACCCTAAACCCAATTATTAAATCAAAACCCTAATTTTGACGGAAAACCCTAATTTTGCCCCCAAACCCTAATTCTAACCCTATTTTTGACCCAAAACCCTATTTTACACTCAAAACCCTTTTTCAAACCCTAAACCCTAATTTTGACCATAAACCCTAATTTTTACCCCAAACCCCATTTCAAACACAAAACCCTAATTTTGACCCTAAATCCTAAAGTTGACCAAAAACCCTAATTCTAACCCTATTTTTGACCCAAAACCCTATTTTAAACTCAAAACCCTAATTTTGACCCAAAACCCTAATTTTGACCCGAAACCCCAGTTTTGACCCTAAACCCTAATTTTAACCCGAAACCGTAATTTTAACGAAAACCCTATTTCAAACTCAAAACCCTATTTCAAACCCTAAACAGTAATTTTGACAATAAACCCTAATTTTTACCCAAAAACCCTATTTCAAACCCTAAGCCCTAATTTTGAACCTAAATCCTAAAGTTTACCAAAAACCATATTTCTAACCCTAATTTTGACCCAAAACCCTAATTTAAACTCAAAACCCTAATTTCGACCCAAAACCCTAATTTTGACCCGAAACCCTAATTTTACCCAAAACCCTAATTCTAACCTTATTTTTGACCCCAACCCCTATAAATTCAAAACCCTATTTCAAACCTTAAACCCTAATTTTGACCGAAAACCCTAATTTTGATCCAAAACCCTAATTCTAACCCTATTTTTGACCCAAAACCCTATTTTAATCTCAAAACCCTAATTTTTACCCTAAACCCTAATTTTGACCATAAACCCTAATTTTTACCCAAACCCCTATTTTAAACTCAAAACCCTAATTTTGACCCGAAACCCCAGTTTTGACCCTAAACCCTAAACCCTAATTTTGACCCGAAACCCTAATTTTACCCAAAACCCTAATTCTAACCCTATTTTTGACCCAAAACCCTATTTTAAACTCCAAACCATATTTCAAACCCTAAACCCTAATTTTGACCCGAAACCCTCAATTTGACCCAGAACCCTAATTTTGACCCGAAACCCTAATTTTACCCAATACCCTGATATTGACCCTATTTTAAACTCAAAACCCTATTTCAAACCCTGAACCCTAATTTTGACCCAGAACCCTAATTTTGACCCGAAACCCTAATTTTACCCAAAACCCTAATTCTAACCTTATTTTTGACCCCAAACCCTACTTTAAATTCAAAACCCTATTTGAAACCCTAAACCATAATTTTGACCCTAAACCCTAATTTTTACCCAAAACCGTAATTCTAACCCTATTTTTGACCCAAAACCCTATTTTTGACCCAAAACCCTATTTTAATCTCAAAACCCTAATTTTTACCCTAAACCCTTTTTCAAACCCTAAACCCTAATTTTGACCATAAACCATAATTTTTACCCAAACCCCTATTTTAAACTCAAAACCCTAATTTTGACCCGAAACCCCAGTTTTGACCCTAAACCCTAAACCCTAATTTTAATCCGAAACCCTAATTTTACCCAAAACCCTAATTCGAACCCTATTTTTGACCCAAAACCCTATTTTAAACTCAACCCTATTTCAAACCCTAAACCCTAATTTTGACTCGAAAACCTCAATTTGACCCAGAACCCTAACTTTGACCCGAAAACCTCAATTTGACCCAGAACCCTAATTCTAACCCTATTTTTGACCCCAAACCTATTTTAAACTCAAAACCCTATTTCAAACCCTAAACCCTAATTTTGACCCTAAACCCTAATTTTTATCTAAAACCCTAATTCTAACCATATTTTTGACCCAAAACCCAATTTTTAAATCAAAACCCTAATTTTAACCCAAAACCCTAATTTTAACCCGAAACCCTAATTTACCCAAAACCCTATTTTAAACTCAACCCAATTTCAAGCCCTAAACCGTAATTTTGACCGTAAACCCTAATTTTTACCCAAAACCCTATTTCAAGCCCTAAACCGTAATTTTGACCCTAAATCCTAAAGTTTACCCAAAACCATATTTCTAACCCTACTTTTGACCCAAAACCCTAATTTCGACCCAAAACCCTAATTATAACCTATTTTGACCCAAAACCCTATTTTTAACTCAAACCCTACTTTTGACCCAAAACCCTAATTTCGACCCAAAACCCTAATTTTACCCAAAACCCTAATTCTAACCCTATTTTTGACCCAAAACCCTATTTTAAACTCCAAACCATATTTCAAACCCTAAACCCTAATTTTGACCCGAAACCCTCAATTTGACCCAGAACCTAATTTTGACCAAACCCTAATTTTCCCAAAACCCTATTTAACTCAAACCCTATTTCAAACCACCCTAATTTTGACCCAAACCCTAATTTTGACCAAACCCTAATTTTACCCAAAACCCTAATTCTAACCTTATTTTTGACCCCAAACCCTACTTTAAATCAAAACCCTATTTGAAACCCTAAACCCTAATTTTGACCCTAAACCCAATTTTACCAAAACCAATTCCAAAACCCTATTTTAAACTAAACCCTTTTTGACCCAAAACCCTATTTTAAACTCAAAACCCTAATTTTTTGACCCAAAACCCAAAACCCTAATTTTGACCAAAACCCTAATTTTGCCCCAAACCAATCTAACTATTTTAAACTCAAAACCCTATTTTAAACTCAAACCCTATCAAACCCTAAACCCTAATTTTGACCATAAACCCTAATTTTTACCCCAAACCCCATTTCAAACACAAAACCCTAATTTTGACCCTAAATCCTAAAGTTGACCAAAAACCCTAATTCTAACCCTATTTTTGACCCAAAACCCTATTTTAAACTCAAAACCCTAATTTTGACCCAAAACCCTAATTTTGACCCGAAACCCCAGTTTTGACCCTAAACCCTAATTTTAACCCGAAACCGTAATTTTACCCAAAACCCTATTTCAAACTCAAAACCCTATTTCAAACCCTAAACAGTAATTTTGACAATAAACCCTAATTTTTACCCAAAAACCCTATTTCAAACCCTAAGCCCTAATTTTGAACCTAAATCCTAAAGTTTACCAAAAACCATATTTCTAACCCTAATTTTGACCCTAAACCCTAATTTTGACCCAAAACCCTATTTTAAACTCAAAACCCTAATTTCGACCCAAAACCCTAATTTTGACCCGAAACCCTAATTTTACCCAAAACCCTAATTCTAACCTTATTTTTGACCCCAACCCCTATAAATTCAAAACCCTATTTCAAACCTTAAACCCTAATTTTGACCGAAAACCCTAATTTTGATCCAAAACCCTAATTCTAACCCTATTTTTGACCCAAAACCCTATTTTAATCTAAACCCTAATTTTTACCTAAACCCTAGTTTTTACCCTAAACCCTAATTTTGACCATAAACCCTAATTTTTACCCAAACCCCTATTTTAAACTCAAAACCCTAATTTTGACCCGAAACCCCAGTTTTGACCCTAAACCCTAAACCCTAATTTTAATCCGAAACCCTAATTTTACCCAAAACCCTAATTCGAACCCTATTTTTGACCCAAAACCCTATTTTAAACTCCAACCCTATTTCAAACCCTAAACCCTAATTTTGACTCGAAAACCTCAATATGACCCAGAACCCTAACTTTGAACAGAAAAACTAAATTTTACCCATAACCCTAATATTAACAATTTTTTTGACCCAAAACCTATTTTAAACCCAAAACACTATTTCAAACCCTAAACCCTAATTTTGACCCTAAACCCTAATTTTTATCTAAAACCCTAATTCTAACCTTATTTTTGACCGAAAACCCAATTTTTAAATCAAAACCCTAATTTTAACCCAAAACCCTAATTCTAACCCTAAACACTAATTTACCCAAAACCCTATTTTAAACTCAAAACCCTATTTCAAGCCCTAAACCGTAATTTTGACCGTAAACCCTAATTTTTACCCAAAACCCTATTTCAAGCCCTAAACCGTAATTTTGACCCTAAATCCTAAAGTTTACCCAAAACCATATT
>JAUPTC010000021.1:525380-570829 GCA_030762895.1 Sophora flavescens
GACCCAAAACCTAATTTTGAACCAAAACCTAATTCTAACCCTATTTTTGACCCAAAACCCTATTTTAAACTCAAATCCATAATTTCGACCCAAAGCCCTAATTTTGACCCAAACCCTAATTCTAACCCTATTTTTGACCCAAAACCCTATTTTAAACTCAAAACCCTATTTAAAACCCTAAACCCTAATTTTGACCAAAACCCTCAATTTGACCCATAACCTAATTTTGACCAGAACCCTAATTTTACCCAAAACCCTAATTCTAGCCCTATTTTTGCCCCAAAACCTATTTTTAACGCAAAACCCTATTTCAAACCCTGAACCCTAATTTTGACCCGAAACCCTCAATTTGACCCATAACCTAATTTTGACCAAAACCTAATTTTACCCAAAACCTAATTCTAACCCTATTTTTTGACCCAAAACCTATTTTAAACTCAAAACCCTATTTCAAACCCTAAACCCTAATTTTGACCCAGAACCCTCATTTTTACCCAAAGCCTAATTTTCTAACCTTATTTTTGACCCAAAACCCTATTTTAAACTCAAAACCCTATTTTTGACCAAAACCCTAATTTTACCAAAACCCTAATTTAATATTTAGACTCAAAACCTATTTTAGACCCTAACCTAATTTTGACCAAACCCTAATTTTACCCAAACCTATACTATACTGAAACCGACAAACCTATGACCCCCCTAATTTTAACCAAACCCTAATTTTAACCTAATTCTAACCTTATTTTTGACCCAAAACCCTATTTTAAATTCAAAACCCTATTTCAAACCCCAAACACTAATTTTGACCATAAACCCTAAATTTGACCCATAACCCTAATTCTAACCCTATTTTTGACCCAAAACCCTATTTTAAACTCAAAAACCTAATTTTTACCCAAAACCCTATTTCAAACCCTAAACCCTAATTTTGACCATAAACCCTAATTTTTACCCAAACCCCAATTTTAAACTCAAAACCCTAATTTTGAGCAAACCCCGGTTTTGACCCTAAACCTAAACCCTAATTTTAATCAAAACCCTAATTCTAACCCTATTTTTGATCGAAAACCCTATTTTAAACTCAAAACCCTATTTCAGCCCAAACCCTAACTTTGACCCAATACCTCAGTTTGACCCCAACCCAAATTCTAACCCTATTTTTGACCCAAAACCCTATTTTAAACTCAAAACCCTATTTAAAACCCTAAACCATAATTTTTAACATAAACCCTAATTTTTATAGAAAACCCTATTTCTAACCATATTTTTGACCCAAACCCCATTTTTAAATCAAAACCCTAATTTTAACCCAAAACCCTAATTTTAAATCAAAACCCTAATTTTAACTTGAACCGTAATTTTACCCAAAACCCTATTTTTAAACTCAAACCCCTATTTCAAACCCTAAACCGTAATTTTGACCATAAACCCTAATTTTTACCCAAAACCCTATTTCAAACCCTAAACCCTAATTTTGACCCTAAATCCTAAAGTTAAACCAAAACCATATTTCTAACCCTAATTTTGACCCTAAACCCTAATTTTGACCCAAAACCCTAATTTTGAACCAAAACCCTAATTCTAACCCTATTTTTGACCAAAACCCTATTTTAAACTCAAATCCATAATTTTGACCCAAAACCTAATTTTGACCACCAACCTAATTCTAACCCTATTTTTGACCCAAACCCTATTTTAAACTCAAAACCCTATTTCAAACCCTAAACCCTAATTTTGACCAAAACCCTCAGTTTGACCCATAACCCTAATTTTGACCAAACCCTAATTTTACCCAAAACCTAATTCTAACCTATTTTTGACCCAAAACCCTATTTTAAACTCAAAACCCTATTTCAGACCCTAAACCCTAATTTTGACCCCTCATTTGACCTACCCTAATTTTGACCCGAAACCCTAATTTTAACCAAAACCCTAATTCTAACCTTATTTTTGACCCAAAACCCTATTTTAAACTCAAAACCCTATTTCAGACCCTAAACCCGAATTATGACCCTAAACCCTAATTCTAACCATATTTTTGTCCCAAAACCCTATTTTAAACTCAAAACCCGAATTTTGACCCAAAACCCTAATTTTGACCCAAAAACCCTAATTTTCTATTTTAAACCCAAAACCTATTTTCCTAAACCAATTTTGACTCAAAACCCTAATTTTGACCAAAACCCTAATTTTGACCTAAACCTAAACCTAATTTTACCCAAAACCTAATTCTAACCTATTTTTGACCAAACCCTATTTTAAACTCAAAACCCTATTTCAAACCCTAAACCCTAATTTTACCTAAACCCTAATTTTACCCAAACCCTAATTCTAACCCTATTTTTGACCAAAACCCTATTTTAAACTCAAAACCCTATTTTACCCAAAACCCTATTTCAAACCCTAAACCCTAATTTTGACCATAAACCCTAATTTTTACCCAAACCCTATTTTAAACTCAAAACCCTAATTTTTAACCCAAAACCCTAATTTTGAACCCTAAAACCCTAATTTTAATCAAAACCCTAATTCTAACCCTATTTTTGACCCAAAACCCTATTTTAAACTCAAAACCCTATTTCAAACCCTAAACCTAATTTTGACCAAACCCTAATTTTACCCAAAACCTAATTCTAACCCTATTTTTGACCCAAAACCTATTTTAAACTCAAAACTATTAAACTAATTTTGACCTAAACCTAATTTTTATATAAAACCCTTATTTAACCTATTTTTGACCCAAAACCCTATTTTTAATCAAACCCTATTTCCCTAAACCTAATTTTAAAACCTATCATAATTTTCTTCCCTATTTACCTATCCCAAAACCCTATTTTAAACTCAAAACCCTATTTCAAACCCTAAACCCTAATTTTGACCAAACCCTAATTTTACCCATAACCTAATTTTGACCTAAACCCTAATTTTACCCAAAACCTAATTCTAACCCTATTTTTGACAAAACCCTATTTTAAACTCAAAACCCTATTTTAGACCCTAAACCCTAATTTTGACCCTAAACCCTAATTTGACCCAAACCCTAATTCCTAAATTTACCCAAAACCCTATTTTAAACTCAAAACCTATTTTGACCCAAACCCTAATTTTACCCAAAACCCTAATTCTAACCTACTATTTTAAACTCAAAACCCTATTTCTAACCCTAAACCCTAATTTTGACCCAAAACCCTAAATTTGACCAAACCCTAATTTTGACCGAAACCCTAATTTTACCCAAAACACTAATTCTAACCTTAATTTTGAACCCAACCCCTACTTTAAATTAAAAAACCTATTTCAAACCCTAAAACCTAATTTTCAACATAAACCCTAATTTTTACCAAAAACCGTAATTCTAACCCTATTTTTGACCCAAAACCCTATTTTAAACTCAAAACCCTAATTTTTACCCAAAACCCTATTTCAAACCCTAAACCCTAATTTTGACCATAAACCCTAATTTTTACCCAAACCCCAATTTTAAACTTAAAACCCTAATTTTGAGCCGAAACCCCAGTTTTGACCATAAACCCTAAACCCTAATTTTAATCCAAAACCCTAATTCTAACCCTATTTTTGACCAAAACTTTTAAACTCAAAACCCTATTTCAAACCAAACCTAATGACCAATACCTCAATTTGACCCAAAACCTAATTCTAACCCTATTTTTGACCCAAAACCCTATTTTAAACTCAAAACCCTATTTCAAACCCTAAACCTAATTTTGAACCTAAACCCTAATTTTTATATAAAACCCTAATTCTAACCTTATTTTTGACCCAAACCCCATTTTTAAATCAAAACCTAATTTTAACCCAAAACCCTAATTTTAAATCAAAACCTAATTTTAACCCAAAACCTAATTTTACCCAAAACCCTATTTTAAACTCAAACCCCTATTTCAAACCCTAAACTAATTTTGACCATAAACCCTAATTTTTACCCAAAACCCTATTTCAAACCCTAACCCCTAATTTTGACCCTAAATCATAAAGTTAAACCAAAACCATATTTCTAACCCTAATTTTGACCCTAAACCATAATTTTGACCCAGAAACCTATTTTTGACCCAAAACCCTAATTCTAACCCTATTTTTGACCAAAACCTATTTTAAACTCAAATCCATAATTTCGACCCAAACCCTAATTTTGACCAAACCCTAATTCTAACCCTATTTTTGACCCAAAACCCTATTTTAAACTCAAAACCCTATTTCAAACCCTAAACCCTAATTTTGACCCAAACCCTCAATTTGACCCAAACCCTAATTTTGACCAAACCCTAATTTTACCCAAAACCCTAATTCTAACCCTATTTTTGACCCAAAACCTATTTTAAACTCAAAACCCTATTTCAGACCCTAAACCTAATTTTGGACCAACTTTTGACCTAACCTAATTTTGACCAAACCCTAATTTTACCAATACCCATTCTAACCCTATTTTGACCCAAAACCCTATTTTAAACTCAAAACCCTATTTCAGACCCTAAACCCTAATTTTGACCAAACCCTAATTTTACCCAAAACCTAATTCTAACTTATTTTTGACCCAAAACCCTATTTTAAACTCAAAACCCTATTTTTGACCTAAACCCTAATTTTACCCAAAACCCTAATTTTAACCCTATTTTACTCAAACCTATTTTAACCAAAACCCTAATTTTGACCCAAAACCTATTTGACCTAAACCCTAATTTTGACCAAACCCTAATTTTACCCAAACCTAATTCTAACCTATTTTGCCCCCTACTTTAAATCAAAACCCTATTTGAAACCCTAAACCCTAATTTCCAAATTTACCCAAAACTAATTTACCTAACCTATTTTTACCCAAAACCCAATTTTAAACTCAAACCCTATTTCAACCCTAAACCTAAACTAATTGACAAACCCTAACCAAAACCTAATTTTAACTCAAACCCTAAGACCTAACCAAACCCTAATTTTCCCAAACCCTAATTCTAACCCTATTTTTAAAACCCTATTTTAAACTCAAAACCCTATTTCAAACCCTAAACCCTAATTTTGACCCAAAACCTAATTTACCCAAAACCAATTCTAACCTATTTTTGACCCAAAACCCTATTTTAAACTCAAAACCCTATTTACCCTAAACCCTTACCCTAAACCCTAATTTTAAACCTAATTTTAACTAACATTTAATTCAAAACCATTTAACCCTAAACCTAATTTTGACCTAAACCCTAATTTTACACACAACCCTAATTCTAACACTATATTTGACCCAAAACCCTATTTTAAACTAAAAACACTAATTTTTACCCAAAACCCTATTTCAAACCCTAAACCCTAAATTTTAAACCCTAATTTTTACCCAAACCCCAATTTTAAACTCAAAACCCTAATTTTGAACCTAAACCCTAATTTTGACCCTAAACCCTAAACCTAATTTTAATCAAACCCTAATTCTAACCTATTTTGACCAAAACCCTATTTTAAACTCAAAACCCTATTTCAAACCCAAAACCCTAATTTTGACCCAAACCTCAATTTGACCCAAAACCCAATTCTAACCCTATTTTTAACCCAAAACCCTATTTTAAACTCAATACCATATTTCAATCACTTCACCCTAATTTTGAACCTAAACCCTAATTATTATATAAAACCCTAATTCTAACCATATTTTTGACCCAAACCCCAAATTTTAAATCAAAACCCTAATTTTAACCCAAAACCCTAATTTTAAATCAAAAACCTAAATTTAACCCTAAACCGTAATTATACCCAAAACCCTATGTTAAACTCAAACCCCTATTTCAAACCCTAAACCTAATTTTGAACATAATCCCTAATTTTTACCCAAAACCCTATTTCAAACCCTAAACCCTAATTTTGACCCTAAATCCTAAAGTTAAACCAAAACCATATTTCTAACCCTAATTTTGACCCTAAACCCTAATTTTGACCCAAAACCCTAATTTTGAACCAAAACCCTAATTCTAACCCTATTTTTGACCCAAAACCCTATTTTAAACTCAAATCCATAATTTTTACCCAAAACCCTAATTTTGACCCGAAACCCTAATTCTAACCTATTTTTGACAAAACCTATTTTTACCCAAAACCCTATTTTTAACTCAAAACCCTAATTTTGACCCTAAACCTAATTTTGAAAAACCTAATTGACCCAAAACCTATTTAACTTTGACCAAACCCTAATTTTACTCAAAACCTAATTTCCCTAAACCCTAATTTTGACCAAAACCCTAATTTTAAACTCAAAACCCTATTTTTGACCCTAAACCCTAATTTTGACCCAAAACCCTAATTTGACTCAAAACCCTAATTTTGACCAAACCCTAATTTTACCCAAACCCTAATTCTAACCCTATTTTTGACCCAAAACCTATTTTAAACTCAAAACCCTATTTTAAACCTAAACCCTAATTTTGACCAAAACCCTAATTTTACCCAAAACCCTAACTTTTTTGACCAAAACCCTATTTTAAACTCAAAACCTATTTTTGACCCAAACCTAATTTTACCAAAACCTACCAAAATCAACTATAAACCAAACCTAAAACTAGAAATAAACCATAATTACCCAAAACCCTAATTCTAACCTTATTTTTGACTCACCCCTATTTTAAATTCAAAACCCTATTTGAGACCCTAAACCCTAATTTTCACCCTAAACCCTAATTTTTACCCAAAACCGTAATTCTAACCCTATTTTTGACCCAAAACCCTATTTTAAACTCAAAACCTAATTTTTACCCAAAACCCTATTTCAAACCCTAAACCCTAATTTTGACCATAAACCCTAATTTTTACCCAAACCCCAATTTTAAACTCAAAACCCTAATTTTGAGCCAAAACCCTAGTTTTGACCCTAAACCCTAAACCCTAATTTTAATCAAACCCTAATTCTAACCCTATTTTTGACCAAAAACCCTATTTTAAACTCAAAACCCTATTTCAAACCCGAAACCCTAACTTTGACCCGAAACCTCAATTTGACCCAAACCAAATTCTAACCCTATTTTTGACCCAAAACCCTATTTTAAACTCAAAACCCTATTTCAAACCCTCAACCCTAATTTTGAACCTAAACCCTAATTTTTATATAAAACCCTAATTCTAACCTTATTATTTAACCAAACCCCAATTTTTAAATCAAAACCCTAATTTAAACCCAAAACCCTAATTTTAAATCAAAACCCTAATTTTAACCCTAAAACCGTAATTTTACCCAAAACCCTATTTTAAACTCAAACCCCTATTTCAAACCCTAAACCGTAATTTTGACCATAAACCCTAATTTTTACCCAAAACCCTATTTCAAACCCTAAACCCTAATTTTGACCCTAAATCCTAAAGTTAAACCAAAACCATATTTCTAACCCTAATTTTGACCCTAAACCCTAATTTTGACCCAAAACCCTAATTTTGAACCAAAACCCTAATTCTAACCCTATTTTTGACCCAAAACCCTATTTTAAACTCAAATCCATAATTTCGACCCAAAACCCTAATTTTGACCCGAAACCCTAATTCTAACCCTATTTTTGACCCAAAACCCTATTTTAAACTCAAAACCCTATTTCAAACCCTAAACCCTAATTTTGACCCGAAACCCTCAATTTGACCCATAACCCTAATTTTGACCAAACCCTAATTTTACCCAAAACCCTAATTCTAACCTATTTTTGACCCTAAACCCTATTTAAACCAAAACCCTATTTTAAACCAAAACCCTAATTTGACCAAACCTAATTTACCCAATTTAAACCCTAATTTTACCCAAAACCCTAATTCTAACCCTAATTTTGACCAAACCCTATTTTAAACCAAAACCCTAATTCTAACCCTAAACTATTTTGACCCAAACTATTTTTGACTCAAAACCCTATTTTAAACAAACCCTAATTTTGACCCAAACCTAACCCTAAACCTAATTTTACCAACTAACCCTATTTTTGACCAAAACCCTATTTTAAACTCAAAACCCTATTTTTGACCCAAAACCCTAATTTTGACCCAAACCCTAATTTTACCCAAACCTAATTTTAACCAAAACCTATTTTTAACCCAAAACCCTATTTTTAACCCAAAACCCTAATTTTAAACCCTAAACCTAATTTTTGACCCAAAACCCTAATTATAACCCCTATTTTACAAACCCTATTTTTGACTCAAAACCTAATTTTAAACTCAAACCTTTTTACCCTAAACCCTAATTTTAAACCAAAACCCTAATTTTACCAAACCCTAATTTTTGACCAAAACCCTAATTTTAAACCCAAAACCCTAATTTAAATCCAAAACCCTAATTTTAACCAAACCCTAAACCTAAACCCTAATTTTAACCCAAAACCCTATTTTTAACCCAAAACCTAATTTTTAACCCTAAACCCTAATTTTAAACCAAAACCCTATTTTTACCCAAACCCTAATTCAAACCCTAAACTAATTTTGACCAAAACCTAATTTTTAATATCAAAACCCTATTTTTACCCAAAACCCTAATTTTAAACTAAAACCCTATTTTAACCCCCTAATTTTGACCAAAACCCTAATTTTTAACCCAAAACCCTAATTCTAACCCAAACCCTATTTTGACCAGAAACCCTAATTTTAAACCCAAAACCCTAATTTTACCCTAAACCCTAATTTTGACCCAAAACCCTAATTTTAAACCCAAAACCCTAATATTTTGACCCAAAACCCTATTTTAGAACCAAAACCCTAATTTTGACCCTAAAACCCTAATTTTACTAAACCCTAATTTTGACCCAAAACCCTAATTTTAACCCAAACCCTAATACCCTAAACCCTAATTTTGACCCAAAACCCTATTTTTAAACTCAAAACCCTATTTTAAACCCAAAACCCTAATTTTGACCCGAAACCCTAAATTTGACCCTAATTTTGACCAAACCCTAATTTTAACCAAAACCCTAATTCTAACCCTATTTTTGACCCAAAACCTATTTTAAACTCAAAACCCTATTTCAAACCCTAAACCCTAATTTTGACCCAAAACCTAATTCTAACCCTAATTTACCCAAACCCTTACCCA
Source organism: Sophora flavescens (assembly GCA_030762895.1). NCBI lineage: Eukaryota > Viridiplantae > Streptophyta > Magnoliopsida > Fabales > Fabaceae > Sophora > Sophora flavescens. The sequence continues at coordinate 534,430 of JAUPTC010000021.1, forward strand.
AAACCCTATTTTAAACTCAAAACCCTATTTTGAACCCTAAACCCTAATTTTGACCCAAACCCTAATTTTAACCCTAAACCTAATTTACCCTAAACCCTAATTTTACCAAAACCCTAATTTTGACTCAAAACCCTATTTTAAACCCTAAACCCTAATTGCAAAACCCTAAACCTAATTTTGACCTAAAACCCTAATTTTTACCCAAAACCCTAATTCTAACCTTATTTTTGACCCAAAACCCTATTTTTAAACTCAAAACCCTAATTTCAAACCCAAAACCCTAATTTTGACCCTAAACCCTAATTTTTACCAAAACCCTAATTTTACCCAAACCCTATTAAACTCAAAACCCTAATTTTGAACCCAAAACCCTATTTTTGACCCTAAACCCTAAACCTAAAACCCTAATTTTACCAAACCCTAACCCTAATTATAAACCCTAATTTTTGACCCAAAACCCTATTTTAAACTCAAAACCCTATTTCAAACCCTAAACCCTAATTTTGACCCAAACCCTAATTTTGACCCAAAACCCTAATTTTAACCCTATTTTTGACCCAAAACCCTATTTTAAACTCAAAACCCTATTTTAAACCCTAAACCCTAATTTTGACCTAAACCCTAATTTTTACCAAAACCCTAATTCTACCTTTTTTTGACCCACCCTATTTTAAACTCAAAACCCTAATTTTGACCTAAAACCCTAATTTTAAACCAAAACCCTAATTTTAAAATAACCCTAATTTTGACCCAAAACCCTAATTTTAAACTCAAACCCTAATTTTAAACCCTAAACCCTAATTTTGACCCTAAACCTAATTTTACCCAAAACCCTAATTTTAACCCTAAACCCTAATTTTAACCCTAAAACCTTTTTAAACCAAAACCATATTTTTAACCACTATTTTAACCCTAACCCTAATTTTGACCCAAAACCTAATTTTGACCCAAACCTAAACCCTATTTTTGACCCAAAACCCTATTTTAAACTCAAAACCATAATTTTGACCCTAAACCCTAATTTTTACCAAAACCCTAATTCTAACCCTATTTTTGACCCAAAACCCTAATTTTAAACTCAAAACCCTAATTTTCAAACCCTAAACCCTAATTTTGACCCAAAACCCTATTTTAAACTCAAACCCTAATTTTGACCAACCCTAAACCCTAATTTTTAACCCAAAACCCTAATTCTAACCCTATTTTTGACCCAAAACCCTATTTTAAACTCAAAACCCTATTTCAAACCCTAAACCCTAATTTTGACCAAAACCCTCAATTTTGACCCAAACCCTAATTTTGACCCCAACCCTAATTTTACCCAAAACCATAATTCTAACCTTATTTTTGACCCAAAACCCTATTTTAAACTCAAAACCCTATTTCAAACCCTAAACCCTAATTTTGACCCCAAAACCCTAATTCTAACCATATTTTTGACCCAAAACCCTATTTTAAACTCAAAACCCTAATTTTGACCCAAACCCTAATTTTAACTCAAAACCCTAATTTCCTAAACCTAATTTCCCTATTTTAAACTCAAAACCCTATTTCAAACCCTAAACCCTAATTTTGACCCAAAATCCTAAATTTGACCTCAAACCCTAATTTTGACCCGAAACCCTAATTTTACCCAAAACCCTAATTCTAACCTTATTTTTGACCCCAACCCCTACTTTAAATTCAAAACCCTATTTGAAACCCTAAACCCTAATTTTGACCCTAAACCCTAATTTTTACCCAAAACCGTAATTCTAACCCTATTTTTGACCCAAAACCCTATTTTAAACTCAAAACCCTAATTTTTACCCAAAACCCTATTTCAAACCCTAAACCCTAATTTTGACCATAAACCCTAATTTTTACCCAAACCCCAATTTTAAACTCAAAACCCTAATTTTGAGCCAAATCCCCAGTTTTGACCCTAAACCCTAAACCCTAATTTTAATCCGAAACCCTAATTCTAACCCTATTTTTGACCGAAAACCCTATTTTAAACTCAAAACCCTATTTCAAACCCGAAACCCTAACTTTGACCCGAATACCTCAATTTGACCCAGAACCCAAATTCTAACCCTATTTTTGACCCAAAACCCTATTTTAAACTCAAAACCCTATTTCAAACCCTAAACCCTAATTTTGAACCTAAACCCTAATTTTTATATAAAACCCTAATTCTAACCTTATTTTTGACCCAAACCCCAATTTTTAAATCAAAACCCTAATTTTAACCCAAAACCCTAATTTTAAATCAAAACCCTAATTTTAACCCGAAACCGTAATTTTACCCAAAACCCTATTTTAAACTCAAACCCCTATTTCAAACCCTAAACCGTAATTTTGACCATAAACCCTAATTTTTACCCAAAACCCTATTTCAAACCCTAAACCCTAATTTTGACCCTAAATCCTAAAGTTAAACCAAAACCATATTTCTAACCCTAATTTTGACCCTAAACCCTAATTTTGACCCAAAACCCTAATTTTGAACCAAAACCCTAATTCTAACCCTATTTTTGACCCAAAACCCTATTTTAAACTCAAATCATTAATTTCTACCCAAAAGCCTAATTATTAACCTAAAACCTAATTCTAACCCTTTTTTTGACCCAAAACCCTATTTTAAACTCAAAACCCTATTTCAAACCCTAAACCCTAATTTTGACCCAAACCCTCAATTTGACCCATAACCCTAATTTTGACCAAACCCTAATTTTACCCTAATTAACCCTAATTTTACCTATTTTTGACTCAAAACCCTATTTTAAACTCAAAACCCTATTTCAAACCCTAAACCCTTGACCAAACCCTAATTTTGACCCCTAACCCTAATTTTGACCAAAACCTAATTTTAACAAAACCCTAATTTTCCTAACCCTATTTAACCTATTTTTGACCCAAAACCCTATTTTAAACTCCCCCCTATTTCAAACCCTAAACCCTAAACCAACCTATTTTCCCAAACCTAATTTGACTTTTTTACCCAAAACCCTAACAACCTATTTTTGACCCAACCCTATTTTACCCAAAACCCTATTTTAACCTATTTTCAACCTAACCCTCCCCCTATTTTGACCCAAAACCCTAATTTTGACCCAAAACCCTAATTTTGACCCAAAACCCTAATTTTACCCAAAACCCTAATTTTAAACCTTTATTTTTTGACCCCAACCCCTACTTTAAATTCAAAACCCTATTTGAAACCCTAAACCCTAATTTTGACCCTAAACCCTAATTTTTACCCAAAACCGTAATTCTAACCCTATTTTTGACCCAAAACCCTATTTTAAACTCAAAACCCTAATTTTTACCCAAAACCCTATTTCAAACCCTAAACCCTAATTTTGACCATAAACCCTAATTTTTACCCAAACCCCAATTTTAAACTCAAAACCCTAATTTTGAGCCGGAACCCCAGTTTTGACCCTAAACCCTAAACCCTAAACCTTAATTTTAATCCGAAACCCTAATTCTAACCCTATTTTTGACCGAAAACCCTATTTTAAACTCAACCCTATTTCAAACCCTAAACCCTAATTTTGACCAATACCTCAATTTGACCCAAAACCCAAATTCTAACCCTATTTTTGACCCAAAACCCTATTTTAAACTCAAAACCCTATTTCAAACCCTAAACCCTAATTTTGAACCTAAACCCTAATTTTTATATAAAACCCTAATTCTAACCTTATTTTTGACCCAAACCCCAATTTTTAAATCAAAACCCTAATTTTAACCCAAAACCCTAATTTTAAATCAAAACCCTAATTTTAACCCGAAACCGTAATTTTACCCAAAACCCTATTTTAAACTCAAACCCCTATTTCAAACCCTAAACCGTAATTTTGACCATAAACCCTAATTTTTACCCAAAACCCTATTTCAAACCCTAAACCCTAATTTTGACCCTAAATCCTAAAGTTAAACCAAAACCATATTTCTAACCCTAATTTTGACCCTAAACCCTAATTTTGACCCAAAACCCTAATTTTGAACCAAAACCCTAATTCTAACCCTATTTTTGACCCAAAACCCTATTTTAAACTCAAATCCATAATTTCGACCCAAAACCCTAATTTTGACCCGAAACCCTAATTCTAACCCTAATTTTGACCCAAAACCCTATTTTAAACTCAAAACCCTATTTCAAACCCTAAACCCTAATTTTGACCCGAAACCCTCAATTTGACCCATAACCCTAATTTTGACCCGAAACCCTAATTTTACCCAAAACCCTAATTCTAACCCTATTTTTGACCCAAAACCCTATTTTAAACTCAAAACCCTATTTCAAACCCTAAACCCTAATTTTGACCCGAAACCCTCAATTTGACCCATAACCCTAATTTTGACCCGAAACCCTAATTTTACCCAAAACCCTAATTCTAACCCTATTTTTGACCCAAAACCCTATTTTAAACTCAAAACCCTATTTCAAACCCTAAACCCTAATTTTGACCAAAACCCTATTTTACCCAAAACCCTAATTTCCAAAACTATTCAAACCCTATTACCAACCCCCACCCTCCCTTCCCCTTTACCAAACCTCACACCTATTCCCTAAACCCTATTTACCCAAAACCTATAACCAACCCTAATTTTGACCCGAAACCCTAATTTTACCCAAAACCCTAATTCTAACCTTATTTTTGACCCCAACCCCTACTTTAAATTCAAAACCCTATTTGAAACCCTAAACCCTAATTTTGACCCTAAACCCTAATTTTTACCCAAAACCGTAATTCTAACCCTATTTTTGACCCAAAACCCTATTTTAAACTCAAAACCCTAATTTTTACCCAAAACCCTATTTCAAACCCTAAACCCTAATTTTGACCATAAACCCTAATTTTTACCCAAACCCCAATTTTAAACTCAAAACCCTAATTTTGAGCCGAAACCCCAGTTTTGACCCTAAACCCTAAACCCTAATTTTAATCCGAAACCCTAATTCTAACCCTATTTTTGACCGAAAACCCTATTTTAAACTCAAAACCCTATTTCAAACCCGAAACCCTAACTTTGAGCCGAATACCTCAATTTGACCCAAACCCTAATTCTAACCCTATTTTTGACCCAAAACCCTATTTTAAACTCAAAACCCTATTTCAAACCCTAAACCCTAATTTTGAACCTAAACCCTAATTTTTATATAAAACCCTAATTCTAACCTTATTTTTGACCCAAACCCCAATTTTTAAATCAAAACCCTAATTTTAACCCAAAACCCTAATTTTAAATCAAAACCCTAAATTTAACCCAAACCCTAATTTTAACCCAAAACCCTATTTTAAACTCAAACCCCTATTTCAAACCCTAAACCGTAATTTTGACCATAAACCCTAATTTTTACCCAAAACCCTATTTCAAACCCTAAACCCTAATTTTGACCCTAAATCCTAAAGTTAAACCAAAACCATATTTCTAACCCTAATTTTGACCCTAAACCCTAATTTTGACCCAAAACCCTAATTTTGAACCAAAACCCTAATTCTAACCCTATTTTTGACCCAAAACCCTATTTTAAACTCAATAATTTCGACCCAAAACCCTAATTTTGACCAAAATAATTCTAACCCTATTTTTGACCCAAAACCCTATTTTAAACTCAAAACCCTATTTCAAACCCTAAACCCTAATTTTGACCAAACCCTCAATTTGACCCATAACCCTAATTTTGACCAAACCCTAATTTTACCCAAAACCCTAATTCTAACCCTATTTTTGACCCAAAACCCTATTTTAAACTCAAAACCCTATTTCAAACCCTAAACCCTAATTTTGACCCAAACCTCAATTTGACCCATAACCCTAATTTTGACAAACCCTAATTTTACCCAAAACCCTATTTCCTATTTTGACCACCTATTTAAAATATCCTTATTTACAAACCCTTTTAAATTTTTCAATTCTCCTTTTTGACCAAACCCTAATTTTACCCAAAACCCTAATTCTAACCTATTTTTGACCCAAAACCCTATTTTAAACTCAAAACCCTATTTTAAACCCTAAACCCTATTTGACCAAACCCTAATTTTGACCAAACCCTAATTTTACCCAAAACCTAATTCTAACCCTATTTTTGACCCAAAACCCTATTTTAAACCCAAAACCCTATTTTCCCAAAACACTTTTGACCAAAACCCTAATTTTACCCAAAACCCTAATTCTAACCTTATTTTTGACCCCAACCCCTACTTTAAATTCAAAACCCTATTTGAAACCCTAAACCCTAATTTTCAACCCTAAACCCTAATTTTTACCCAAAACCTAATAATTCTAACCATATTTTTGACCCAAAACCCTATTTTAAACTCAAAACCCTAATTTTTACCCAAAACCCTATTTCAAACCCTAAACCCTAATTTTGACCATAAACCCTAATTTTTACCCAAACCCCAATTTTAAACTCAAAACCCTAATTTTGAGCCGAAACCCCAGATTTGACCCTAAACCCTAAACCCTAATTTTAATCCGAAACCCTAATTCTAACCCTATTTTTGACCGAAAACCCTATTTTAAACTCAAAACCCTATTTCAAACCCGAAACCCTAAATTTGACCCGAATACCTCAATTTGACCCAAACCCAAATTCTAACCCTATTTTTGACCCAAAACCCTATTTTAAACTCAAAACCCTATTTCAAACCCTAAACCCTAATTTTGAACCTAAACCCTAATTTTTATATAAAACCCTAATTCTAACCTTATTTTTGACCCAAACCCCAATTTTTAAATCAAAACCCTAATTTTAACCCAAAACCCTAATTTTAAATCAAAACCCTAATTTTAACCCGAAACCGTAATTTTACCCAAAACCCTATTTTAAACTCAAACCCCTATTTCAAACCCTAAACCGTAATTTTGACCATAAACCCTAATTTTTACCCAAAACCCTATTTCAAACCCTAAACCCTAATTTTGACCCTAAATCCTAAAGTTAAACCAAAACCATATTTCTAACCCTAATTTTGACCCTAAACCCTAATTTTGACCCAAAACCCTAATTTTGAACCAAAACCCTAATTCTAACCCTATTTTTGACCCAAAACCCTATTTTAAACTCAAATCCATAATTTCGACCCAAAACCCTAATTTTGACCGAAACCCTAATTCTAACCCTTTTTTTGACCCAAAACCCTATTTTAAACTCAAAACCCTATTTCAAACCCTAAACCCTAATTTTGACCCGAAACCCTCAATTTGACCCATAACCCTAATTTTGACCCGAAACCCTAACCCAAACCCTAATTCTAACCTATTTTTCTATTTTGACCCAAACCCTATTTTAAACTCTAACCCTAATTTAATACTCCTTTTTACCCCTACCCTATTTTTACCCAAACCTATTTTAAACTCAAACCCTATTTCAAACCCTAAACCCTAATTTTGACCCAAAACCCTCATTTTACCCAAAACCTATTTTAACCCTATTTTTGACCCAAAACCCTATTTTAAACTCAAAACCCTATTTTTGACCTAAACCCTAATTTTACCCAAAACCTAATTCTAACCCTATTTTTAACTCAAACCCTATTTTAAACCCTAAACCCTAATTTTGACCCAAAATCCTAAATTTGACCCAAAACCCTAATTTTGAACCAAAACCCTAATTTTACCCAAAACCCTAATTTTCCCTAATTTTTTGACCCCAACCCTACTTTTTCAAAACCCTATTTGGACCCTAAACCCTAATTTTGACCCAAACCCTAATTTTTACCCAAAACCCTAATCCTATACCCAAAACCCTATTTTAAACCAAAACCCTAATTTTACCAAAACCCTAATACCTATTTTTAAATTCAAAACCCTATTTCAAACCCTAAACCCTAATTTTGACCCAAAATCCTAAATTTGACCCAGAACCCTAATTTTTACCCGAAACCCTAATTTTACCCAAAACCCTAATTCTAACCTTATTTTTGACCCCAACATCCACTTTAAATTCAAAACCCTATTTGAAACCCTAAACCCTAATTTTGACCCTAAACCCTAATTTTTACCCAAAACCGTAATTCTAACCCTATTTTTGACCCAAAACCCTATTTTAAACTCAAAACCCTAATTTTTACCCAAAACCCTATTTCAAACCCTAAACCCTAATTTTGACCATAAACCCTAATTTTTACCCAAACCCCAATTTTAAACTCAAAACCCTAATTTTGAGCCGAAACCCCAGTTTTGACCCTAAACCCTAAACCCTAATTTTAATCCGAAACCCTAATTCTAACCCTATTTTTGACAGAAAACCCTATTTTAAACTCAAAACCCTATTTCAAACCCGAAACCCTAACTTTGACCCGAATACCTCAATTTGACCCAGAACCCAAATTCTAACCCTATTTTTGACCCAAAACCCTATTTTAAACTCAAAACCCTATTTCAAACCCTAAACCCTAATTTTGAACCTAAACCCTAATTTTTATATAAAACCCTAATTCTAACCTTATTTTTGACCCAAACCCCAATTTTTAAATCAAAACCCTAATTTTAACCCAAAACCCTAATTTTAAATCAAAACCCTAATTTTAACCCACCGTACTTGTACCCAAAACCCTATTTTAAACTCAAACCCCTATTTCAAACCCTAAACCGTAATTTTGACCATAAACCCTAATTTTTACCCAAAACCCTATTTCAAACCCTAAACCCTAATTTTGACCCTAAATCCTAAAGTTAAACCAAAACCATATTTCTAACCCTAATTTTGACCCTAAACCCTAATTTTGACCCAAAACCCTAATTTTGAACCAAAACCCTAATTCTAACCCTATTTTTGACCCAAAACCCTATTTTAAACTCAAATCCATAATTTCACCCAAAACCCTAATTTTGACCCAAACCCTAATTCTAACCTATTTTAACCCTATTTTGACTCAAACCCTATTTTAAACCCAAACCCTATTTTTACCAAAACCCTATTTTGAAACCCTAATTTTCCAAACCCTAACCCTATTTTTGACCCAAAACCCTATTTTAAACTCAAAACCCTATTTCAAACCCTAAACCCTAATTTTGACCAAAACCCTCAATTTGACCCAAAACCCTAATTTTGACCGAACCCTAATTTTACCCAAACCCTAATTCTAACCCTATTTTTGACCCAAAACCCTATTTTAAACTCAAAACCCTATTTCAAACCCTAAACCCTAATTTTGACAAACCTCATTTTTACCCAAACCTAATTTTAACCTTATTTTTACCCAAAACCCTATTTTAAACTCAAAACCCTATTTTTGACCCAAACCCTAATTTTACCCAAAACCCTATTTACTAACCCTATTTTTAACTCAAAACCCTAATTTTAAACCAAAACCCTAATTTGGACCCAAAACCCTAATTTTGACCCAAAACCCTATTTTAAACTCAAAACCCTATTTTAACAACCCTAATTTTAAACCCTAATTTTGACCCAAACCCTACTTTTTACCCAAAACCCTAATTTAACTAAACCCTATTTTTGACCCTAAACCCTATTTTAAACTCAAAACCCTATTTTGACCACCCTATTTTTGACCCAAAACCCTAATTTTAACCAAAACCCTAATTTTACCCAAAACCCTATTTCTCCTATTTTAAACTCAAAACCCTATTTCAAACCCTAAACCCTAATTTTGACCCAAAATCCTAAATTTGACCCAGAACGCTAATTTTGACCCGAAACCCTAATTTTACCCAAAACCCTAATTCTAACCTTATTTTTGACCCCAACCCCTACTTTAAATTCAAAACCCTATTTGAAACCCTAAACCCTAATTTTGACCCTAAACCCTAATTTTTACCCAAAACCGTAATTCTAACCCTATTTTTGACCCAAAACCCTATTTTAAACTCAAAACCCTAATTTTTACCCAAAACCCTATTTCAAACCCTAAACCCTAATTTTGACCATAAACCCTAATTTTTGCCCAAACCCCAATTTTAAACTCAAAACCCTAATTTTGAGCCGAAACCCCAGTTTTGACCCTAAACCCTAAACCCTAATTTTAATCCGAAACCCTAATTCTAACCCTATTTTTGACCGAAAACCCTATTTTAAACTCAAAACCCTATTTCAAACCCGAAACCCTAAATTTGACCCGAATACCTCAATTTGACCCAGAACCCAAATTCTAACCCTATTTTTGACCCAAAACCCTATTTTAAACTCAAAACCCTATTTCAAACCCTAAACCCTAATTTTGAACCTAAACCCTAATTTTTATATAAAACCCTAATTCTAACCTTATTTTTGAACCAAACCCCAATTTTTAAATCAAAACCCTAATTTTAACCCAAAACCCTAATTTTAAATCAAAACCCTAATTTTAACCCGAAACCGTAATTTTACCCAAAACCCTATTTTAAACTCAAACCCCTATTTCAAACCCTAAACCGTAATTTTGACCATAAACCCTAATTTTTACCCAAAACCCTATTTCAAACCCTAAACCCTAATTTTGACCCTAAATCCTAAAGTTAAACCAAAACCATATTTCTAACCCTAATTTTGACCCTAAACCCTAATTTTGACCCAAAACCCTAATTTTGAACCAAAACCCTAATTCTAACCCTATTTTTGACCCAAAACCCTATTTTAAACTCAAATCCATAATTTCTACCCAAAACCCTAATTTTGACACAAAAACCTAATTCTAAACATATTTTTTACCAAAAACACTATTTTAAACTCAAAAACATATTTCAAAACCTAAAACCTTATTTTTACAATAAACCCTCAATTTGAACCATAAACCTAATTTTGACCATAAACCCTAATTTTACCCAAAACCCTAATATCTTTTTTGTCCCAAATCCCTATATTTAACTCATAACCCTATTTCAAACCATAAACCATAATTTTGACCCTAAAACCTAAATTTTACCCATAACCCTATTTTTGACCAGAAACCCTAATTTTACCCAAAACCCTAATTCTAACCCTATTTTTGACCCAAAACCCTATTTTAAACTCAAAACCCTATTTCAAACCCTAAACCCTAATTTTGACCAAACCCTCATTTTTACCCAAACCCTAATTTAACCTTATTTTTACCCAAACCCCTATTTTAAACTCAAAACCCTATTTTTGACCAAACCCTAATTTTACCCAAAACCTATTAAAACCCTATTTCAAACCCTAAACCCTAATTTTGACCCAAAATCCTAAATTTACTCAAACCCTAATTTTGACCAAACCCTAATTTTACCCAAAACCCTAATTCTAACCTTATTTTTGACCCCAAACCCTACTTTTAAATTCAAAACCCTATTTGAAACCCTAAACCTAATTTTGACCCTAACCTAATTTTTACAAATATCTATTTTCCCTTCCTTTTCCTTTTCTTACCACCTTTTTCCAAACCCTATTTCCCAACCCTAATTTTCCCTCCCTATTTTCTCACCCTATTTTAAACTCAAAACCCTATTTCAAACCCTAAACCCTAATTTTGACCAAAACCCTAATTTTACCCAAACCCTAACTTTTTTGACCAAACCTATTTTAAATTTTTCCCAACCCTAATTTTACCCAAAACCCTAATTCTAACCTTTTTTTTGACCCCAACCCCTACTTTAAATTCAAAACCCTATTTGGAACCCTAAACCCTAATTTTGACCCTAAACCCTAATTTTTACCCAAAACCGTAATTCTAACCCTATTTTTGACCCAAAACCCTATTTTAAACTCAAAACCCTAATTTTTACCCAAAACCCTATTTCAAACCCTAAACCCTAATTTTGACCATAAACCCTAATTTTTACCCAAACCCCAATTTTAAACTTAAAACCCTAATTTTGAGCAAACCCTAATTTTGACCCTAAACCTAATATTTTAATCCAAAACCCTAATTCTAACCCTATTTTTGACCGAAAACCCTATTTTAAACTCAAAACCCTATTTCAAACCCAAAACCCTAACTTTGACCCAAAACCTCAATTTGACCCAAACCCAAATTCTAACCCTATTTTTGACCCAAAACCCTATTTTAAACTCAAAACCCTATTTCAAACCCTAAACCCTAATTTTGAACCTAAACCCTAATTTTTATATAAAACCCTAATTCTAACCTTATTTTTGACCCAAACCCCAATTTTTAAATCAAAACCCTAATTTTAACCCAAAACCCTAATTTTAAATCAAAACCCTAATTTTAACCCAAATAATTTTACCAATATCCCAAACCCTATTTTAAACTCAAACCCCTATTTCAAACCCTAAACGGTAATTTTGACCATAAACCCTAATTTTTACCCAAAACCCTATTTCAAACCCTAAACCCTAATTTTGACCCTAAATCCTAAAGTTAAACCAAAACCATATTTCTAACCCTAATTTTGACCCTAAACCCTAATTTTGACCCAAAACCCTAATTTTGAACCAAAACCCTAATTCCAACCCTATTTTTGACCCGAAACCCTAATTCTAACCCTAATTTTGACCCAAAACCCTATTTTAAACTCAAAACCCTAATTCTAACCCTATTTTTGACCCAAAACCCTATTTTAAACTCAAAACCCTATTTCAAACCCTAAACCCTAATTTTGACCCGAAACCCTCAATTTGACCCATAACCCTAATTTTGACCCGAAACCCTAATTTTACCCAAAACCCTAATTCTAACCCTATTTTTGACCCAAAACCCTATTTTAAACTCAAAACCCTATTTCAAACCCTAAACCCTAATTTTGACCCGAAACCCTCAATTTGACCCATAACCCTAATTTTGACCCGAAACCCTAATTTTACCCAAAACCCTAATTCTAACCCTATTTTTGACCCAAAACCCTATTTTAAACTCAAAACCCTATTTCAAACCCTAAACCCTAATTTTGACCCGAAACCCTCATTCTAACCTTATTTTTTACCCAAAACCCTATTTTAAACTCAAAACCCTATTTCTGACCCGAAACCCTAATTTTACCCAAAACCCTAATTCTAATAAACTATTTCAAACCCTAAACCCTATTTTGACCCAAATCTAATTTGACCTAAACCCTAATTTTGACCAAACCCTAATTTTACCCAAAACCCTAATTCTAACCATATTTTGACCCAAAAAAACCCTATTTGAAACCCTAAACCCTAATTTTGACCCTAAACCCTAATTTTTACCCAAAACCGTAATTCTAACCCTATTTTTGACCCAAAACCCTATTTTAAACTCAAAACCCTAATTTTTACCCAAAACTCTATTTCAAACCCTAAACCCTAATTTTTACCCAAACCCCAATTTTAAACTCAAAACCCTAATTTTGAGCAGAAACCCCAGTTTTGACCCTATACCCTAAACCCTAATTTTAATCCGAAACCCTAATTCTAACCCTATTTTTGACCGAAAACCCTGTTTTAAACTCAACCCTATTTCAAACCCGAAACCCTAACTTTGACCCGAATACCTCAATTTGACCCAGAACCCTAATTCTAACCCTATTTTTGACCCAAAACCCTATTTTAAACTCAAAACCCTATTTCAAAATTTTGAACCTAAACCCTAATTTTTATATAAAACCCTAATTCTAACCTTATTTTTGACCCAAACCCCAATTTTTAAATCAAAACCCTAATTTTAACCCAAAACCCTAATTTTAAATCAAAACCCTAATTTTAACCCGAAACCGTAATTTTACCCAAAACCCTATTTTAAACTCAAACCCCTATTTCAAACCCTAAACCGTAATTTTGACCATAAACCCTAATTTTTACCCAAAACCCTATTTCAAACCCTAAACCCTAATTTTGACCCTAAATCCTAAAGTTAAACCAAAACCATATTTCTAACCCTAATTTTGACCCTAAACCCTAATTTTGACCCAAAACCCTAATTTTGAACCAAAACCCTAATTCTAACCCTATTTTTGACCCAAAACCCTATTTTAAACTCAAATCCATAATTTCGACCCAAAACCCTAATTTTGACCCGAAACCCTAATTCTAACCCTATTTTTGACCCAAAACCCTATTTTAAACTCAAAACCCTATTTCAAACCCTAAACCCTAATTTTGACCCGAAACCCTCAATTTGACCCATAACCCTAATTTTGACCCGAAACCCTAATTTTACCCAAAACCCTAATTCTAACCCTATTTTTGACCCAAAACCCTATTTTAAACTCAAAACCCTATTTCAAACCCTAAACCCTAATTTTGACCCGAAACCCTCAATTTGACCCATAACCCTAATTTTGACCCGAAACCCTAATTTTACCCAAAACCCTAATTCTAACCCTATTTTTGACCCAAACCCCTATTTCAAACACAAAACCCTATTTCAAACCCTAAACCCTAATTTTGACCCGAAACCCTAATTAACCAACCCAAAACCCTATTTTAACCCAAAACCCTATTTTAAAACCCTAATTTTACCCAAAACCCTAATTCTAATTAAACTCAAAACCCTATTTCAAACCCTAAACCCTATTTGACCAAATCCTAAATTACCCCCTAATTTTGACCCGAAACCCTAATTTTACCCAAAACCCTAATTCTAACCTTATTTTTGACCCCAACCCCTACTTTAAATTCAAAACCCTATTTGAAACCCTAAACCCTAATTTTCAACCTAAACCCTAATTTTTACCCAAAACCGTAATTCTAACCCTATTTTTGACCCAAAACCCTATTTTAAACTCAAAACCCTAATTTTTACCCAAAACCCTATTTCAAACCCTAAACCCTAATTTTGACCATAAACCCTAATTTTTACCCAAACCCCAATTTTAAACTCAAAACCCTAATTTTGAGCCGAAACCCCAGTTTTGACCCTAAACCCTAATTTTAATCCGAAACCCTAATTCTAACCCTATTTTTGACCGAAAACCCTATTTTAAACTCAACCCTATTTCAAACCCGAAACCCTAACTTTGACCCGAATACCTCAATTTGACCCAGAACCCTAATTCTAACCCTATTTTTGACCCAAAACCCTATTTTAAACTCAAAACCCTATTTCAAAATTTTGAACCTAAACCCTAATTTTTATATAAAACCCTAATTCTAACCTTATTTTTGACCCAAACCCCAATTTTTAAATCAAAACCCTAATTTTAACCCAAAACCCTAATTTTAAATCAAAACCCTAATTTTAACCCGAAACCGTAATTTTACCCAAAACCCAATTTTAAACTCAAACCCCTATTTCAAACCCTAAACCGTAATTTTGACCATAAACCCTAATTTTTACCCAAAACCCTATTTCAAACCCTAAACCCTAATTTTGACCCTAAATCCTAAAGTTAAACCAAAACCATATTTCTAACCCTAATTTTGACCCAAAACCCTAATTTTGAACCAAAACCCTAATTCTAACCCTATTTTTGACCCAAAACCCTATTTTAAACTCAAATCCATAATTTCGACCCAAAACCCTAATTTTGACCCGAAACCCTAATTCTAACCCTATTTTTGACCCAAAACCCTATTTTAAACTCAAAACCCTATTTCAAACCCTAAACCCTAATTTTGACCCGAAACCCTCAATTTGACCCATAACCCTAATTTTGACCCGAAACCCTAATTCTAACCCTATTTTTGACCCAAAACCCTATTTTAAACTCAAAACCCTATTTCAAACCCTAAACCCTAATTTTGACCCGAAACCCTCAATTTGACCCATAACCCTAATTTTGACCCGAAACCCTAATTTTACCCAAAACCCTAATTCTAACCCAATTTTTGACCCAAAACCCTATTTTAAACTAAAAACCATCTTTCAAACCCTAAACACTAATTTTGACCAGAAAACCTCATTTTTAGCCAAAACCGTTATTCTATCCTTATTTTTGTACCAAAACCCTATTTTAAACTCAAAACCCTATTTTTGACCCGAAACCCTAATTTTACCCAAAACCCTAATTCTAACCCTATTTTTAAACCCAAAACCCTATTTTAAACCAAAACCCTATTTTGACCCAAACCCTAATTGACTTTCAACCTAAAAACCTAATTTTTACCAAAACCCTAATTCTAACCTTATTTTTGACCCAAAACCCTATTTTAAACTCAAAACCCTATTTTTAAACCTAAACCCTAATTTTTCAAACCCTAAACCCTAATTTTGACCTATTTACCCAAACCCTATTTTTAAACTCAAACCCCTAATTTTAAACTCAAAACCCTAATTTTGACCCTAATCCATAATTTTGACCCAAAACCCTAATTTTAAACTCAAAACCCTAATTTTGATCAAAAACCCTATTTACCCTAACCCTAAACCCTATTTTTGACCAAAACCCTATTTTAAAAAACTCAAAACCCTATTTCAAACCCGAAACCCTAACTTTGACCCGAATACCTCAATTTGACCCAAACCCAAATTCTAACCCTATTTTGGACCCAAAACCCTATTTTAAACTCAAAACCCTATTTCAAACCCTAATTTTGAACCTAAACCCTAATTTTTATATAAAACCCTAATTCTAACCTTATTTTTGACCCAAACCCCAATTTTTAAATCAAAACCCTAATTTTAACCCAAAACCCTAATTTTAAATCAAAACCCTAATTTTAACCCGAAACCGTAATTTTACCCAAAACCCTATTTTAAACTCAAACCCCTATTTCAAACCCTAAACCGTAATTTTGACCATAAACCCTAATTTTTACCCAAAACCCTATTTCAAACCCTAAACCCTAATTTTGACCCTAAATCCTAAAGTTAAACCAAAACCATATTTCTAACCCTAATTTTGACCCTAAACCCTAATTTTGACCCAAAACCCTAATTTTGAACCAAAACCCTAATTCTAACCCTATTTTTGACCCAAAACCCTATTTTAAACTCAAATCCATAATTTCGACCCAAAACCCTAATTTTGACCAATAATTTAACCCTATTTTGACCCAAAACCCTATTTTAAACTCAAAACCCTATTTCAAACCCTAAACCCTAATTTTGACCCGAAACCCTCAATTTGACCCATAACCCTAATTTTGACCCGAAACCCTAATTTTACCCAAAACCCTAATTCTAACCCTATTTTTGACCCAAAACCCTATTTTAAACTCAAAACCCTATTTCAAACCCTAAACCCTAATTTTGACCCGAAACCCTCAATTTGACCCATAACCCTAATTTTGACCCGAAACCCTAATTCTAACCCTATTTTTGACCCAAAACCCTATTTTAAACTCAAAACCCTATTTCAAACCCTAAACCCTAATTTTGACCCGAAACCCTCATTTACTAAACCTTATTTTTACCCAAACCCTATTTTAAACTCAAAACCCTATTTTTGACCAAACCCTAATTTTACCCAAAACCTAATTCTAACCTATTTTACTCAAACCCTATTTCAAACCCTAAATCCTATTTTGACCCAAATCCTAATTACCCCTTTTACCAAACCCTAATTTTACCCAAAACCCTAATTCTAACCTTATTTTTGACCCCAACCCCTAATTTAAATTCAAAACCCTATTTGAAACCCTAAACCCTAATTTTCAACCTAAACCCTAATTTTTACCCAAAACCGTAATTCTAACCCTATTTTTGACCCAAAACCCTATTTTAAACTCAAAACCCTAATTTTT
This sequence comes from Sophora flavescens, assembly GCA_030762895.1. Lineage (NCBI taxonomy): Eukaryota > Viridiplantae > Streptophyta > Magnoliopsida > Fabales > Fabaceae > Sophora > Sophora flavescens. The sequence goes on from JAUPTC010000021.1 coordinate 551,939, forward strand.
ACCCAAAACCCTATTTCAAACCCTAAACCCTAATTTTGACCATAAACCCTAATTTTTACCCAAACCCCAATTTTAAACTCAAAACCCTAATTTTGAGCCGAAACCCCGCTTTGACCCTAAACCCTAAACCCTAATTTTAATCCGAAACCCTAATTCTAACCCTATTTTTGACCGAAAACCCTATTTTAAACTCAAAACCCTATTTCAAACCCGAAACCCTAACTTTGACCGAATACCTCAATTTGACCCAGAACCTAAATTCTAACCCTATTTTTGACCCGAAACCCTATTTTAAACTCAAAACCCTATTTTAAACCCTAATTTTGAACCTAAACCCTAATTTTTATATAAAACCCTAATTCTAACCTTATTTTTGACCCAAACCCCAATTTTTAAATCAAAACCCTAATTTTAACCCAAAACCCTAATTTTAAATCAAAACCCTAATTTTAACCCGAAACCGTAATTTTACCCAAAACCCTATTTTAAACTCAAACCCCTATTTCAAACCCTAAACCGTAATTTTGACCATAAACCCTAATTTTTACCCAAAACCCTATTTCAAACCCTAAACCCTAATTTTGACCCTAAATCCTAAAGTTAAACCAAAACCATATTTCTAACCCTAATTTTGACCCTAAACCCTAATTTTGACCCAAAACCCTAATTTTGAACCAAAACCCTAATTCTAACCCTATTTTTGACCCAAACACCTCTTTTAAACTCAAACCATAATTTTGACCCAAAACCCTAATTTTTACCAAACCCTAATTCTAACCCTATTTTTGACCCAAAACCCTATTTTAAACTCAAAACCCAATTACAAACCATAAACCATAAATTTCAACCGAAACCCTCAATTTGACCCATAACCCTATTTTGTACCACAAACCCTAATTTTACCCAAAACCCTAATTCTAACCCTATTTTTGACCCAAAACCCTATTTTAAACTCAAAACCCTATTTCAAACCCTAAACCCTAATTTTGACCCGAAACCCTCAATTTGACCCATAACCCTAATTTTGACCCGAAACCCTAATTTTACCCAAAACCCTAATTCTAACCCTATTTTTGACCCAAAACCCTATTTTAAACTTAAAACCCTATTTCAAACCCTAAACCCTAATTTTGACCCGAAACCCTCATTTTACCCAAACAATTTGACCAAACCCTAATTTTACCCAAAACCCTAATTCTAACCTATTTTTGACCCAAAACCCTATTTTAAACTCAAAACCCTAATTCAACCTAAACCCTAATTTTAAACCAAAACCCTATTTTAAACCGTAATTCTAACCTTATTTTTGACCCAAAACCCTATTTTAAACTCAAAACCCTATTTTTGACCCAAAACCCTAATTTTACCCAAAACCCTAATTCTAACCTTATTTTTGACCCCAACCCCTACTTTAAATTCAAAACCCTATTTGAAACCCTAAACCCTAATTTTCAACCTAAACCCTAATTTTTTCCCAAAACCGTAATTCTAACCCTATTTTTGACCCAAAACCCTATTTTAAACTCAAAACCCTAATTTTTACCCAAAACCCTATTTCAAACCCTAAACCCTAATTTTGACCATAAACCCTAATTTTTACCCAAACCCCAATTTTAAACTCAAAACCCTAATTTTGAGCCGAAACCCCAGTTTTGACCCTAAACCCTAAACCCTAATTTTAATCCAAAACCCTAATTCTAACCCTATTTTTGACAGAAAACCCTATTTTAAACTCAAAACCCTATTTCAAACCCGAAACCCTAACTTTGACCCGAATACCTCAATTTGACCCAGAACCCAAATTCTAACCCTATTTTTGACCCAAAACCCTATTTTAAACTCAAAACCCTATTTCAAACCCTAAACCCTAATTTTGAACCTAAACCCTAATTTTTATATAAAACCCTAATTCTAACCTTATTTTTGACCCAAACCCCAATTTTTAAATCAAAACCCTAATTTTAACCCAAAACCCTAATTTTAAATCAAAACCCTAATTTTAACCCGAAACCGTAATTTTACCCAAAACCCTATTTTAAACTCAAACCCCTATTTCAAACCCTAAACCGTAATTTTGACCATAAACCCTAATTTTTACCCAAAACCCTATTTCAAACCCTAAACCCTAATTTTGACCCTAAATCCTAAAGTTAAACCAAAACCATATTTCTAACCCTAATTTTGACCCTAAACCCTAATTTTGACCCAAAACCCTAATTTTGAACCAAAACCCTAATTCTAACCCTATTTTTGACCCAAAACCCTATTTTAAACTCAAATCCATAATTTCGACCCAAAACCCTAATTTTGACCCGAAACCCTAATTCTAACCCTATTTTTGACCCAAAACCCTATTTTAAACTCAAAACCCTATTTCAAACCCTAAACCCTAATTTTGACCCGAAACCCTCAATTTGACCCATAACCCTAATTTTGACCCGAAACCCTAATTTTACCCAAAACCCTAATTCTAACCCTATTTTTGACCCAAAACCCTATTTTAAACTCAAAACCCTATTTCAAACCCTAAACCCTAATTTTGACCCGAAACCCTCAATTTGACCCATAACCCTAATTTTGACCCGAAACCCTAATTTTACCCAAAACCCTAATTCTAACCCTATTATTGTTTTTTCACCCTTTTCCCCCCTTTTCCCCCTATTTCCCCCCTATTCTTATTTTTACCCACCCTATTTTCTCCAACCCTATTTTACCAACCCTAATTTTACCCAAAACCCTAATTTTAACCCTATTTTTGACCCAAAACCCTATTTTTGACTCAAAACCCTATTTTAAACCCTAAACCCTAATTTTGAACCTAAACCCTAATTTTTACCCAAACCCTAATTTCTAACCCTATTTTTACCCTAAACCCTATTTTTACTCAAAACCCTATTTTTGCCAAAACCCTATTTTACCCAAACCCTAATTTTACCCTAACCTTTTTTAACTCAAACCCTATTTCAACCCTAAACCCTAATTTTGACCCAAAACCCTAATTTGACCTCAAACCCTAATTTTGACCAAAACCCTAATTTTACCCAAAACCCTAATTCTAACCTTATTTTTGACCCCAACCCCTATTTTAAACTCAAAACCCTATTTCAAACCCGAAACCCTAACTTTGACCCGAATACATCAATTTGACCCAGAACCCAAATTCTAACCCTATTTTTGACCCAAAACCCTATTTTAAACTCAAAACCCTAATTTTTACCCAAAACCCTATTTCAAACCCTAAACCCTAATTTTGACCATAAACCCTAATTTTTACCCAAACCCCAATTTTAAACTCAAAACCCTAATTTTGAGCCGAAACCCCAGTTTTGACCCTAAACCCTAAACCCTAATTTTAATCCGAAACCCTAATTCTAACCCTATTTTTGACCGAAAACCCTATTTTAAACTCAAAACCCTATTTCAAACCCGAAACCCTAACTTTGACCCGAATACCTCAATTTGACCCAGAACCCAAATTCTAACCCTATTTTTGACCCAAAACCCTATTTTAAACTCAAAACCCTATTTCAAACCCTAAACCCTAATTTTGAACCTAAACCCTAATTTTTATATAAAACCCTAATTCTAACCTTATTTTTGACCCAAACCCCAATTTTTAAATCAAAACCCTAATTTTAACCCAAAACCCTAATTTTAAATCAAAACCCTAATTTTAACCCGAAACCGTAATTTTACCCAAAACCCTATTTTAAACTCAAACCCCTATTTCAAACCCTAAACCGTAATTTTGACCATAAACCCTAATTTTTACCCAAAACCCTATTTCAAACCCTAAACCCTAATTTTGACCCTAAATCCTAAAGTTAAACCAAAACCATATTTCTAACCCTAATTTTGACCCTAAACCCTAATTTTGACCCAAAACCCTAATTTTGAACCAAAACCCTAATTCTAACCCTATTTTTGACCCAAAACCCTATTTTAAACTCAAATCCATAATTTCGACCCAAAACCCTAATTTTGACCCGAAACCCTAATTCTAACCCTAATTTTGACCCAAAACCCTATTTTAAACTCAAAACCCTATTTCAAACCCTAAACCCTAATTTTGACCCGAAAACCTCAATTTGACCCATAACCCTAATTTTGACCCGAAACCCTAATTTTACCCAAAACCCTAATTCTAACCCTATTTTTGACCCAAAACCCTATTTTAAACTCAAAACCCTATTTCAAACCCTAAACCCTAATTTTGACCCGAAACCCTCAATTTGACCCATAACCCTAATTTTGACCCGAAACCCTAATTTTACCCAAAACCCTAATTCTAACCCTATTTTTGACCCAAAACCCTATTTTAAACTCAAAACCCTATTTCAAACCCTAAACCCTAATTTATACCCGAAACCCTCATTCTAACCTTATTTTTTATCCAAAACCCTATTTTAAACTCAAAACCCTATTTCTGACCCGAAACCCTAATTTTACCCAAAACCCTAATTCTAACCCTATTTTAAACTCAAAACCCTATTTCAAACCCTAAATCCTAATTTTGACCCCAAATCCTAAATTTGACCCAGAACCCTAATTTTGACCCGAAACCCTAATTTTACCCAAAACCCTAATTCTAACCTTATTTTGACCCCAACCCCTACTTTAAATTCAAAACCCTATTTGAAACCCTAAACCCTAATTTTGACCCTAAACCCTAATTTTTACCCAAAACCGTAATTCTAACCCTATTTTTGACCCAAAACCCTATTTTAAACTCAAAACCCTAATTTTTACCCAAAACCCTATTTCAAACCCTAAACCCTAATTTTGACCATAAACCCTAATTTTTACCCAAACCCCAATTTTAAACTCAAAACCCTAATTTTGAGCAGAAACCCCAGTTTTGACCCTATACCCTAAACCCTAATTTTAATCCGAAACCCTAATTCTAACCCTATTTTTGACCGAAAACCCTGTTTTAAACTCAACCCTATTTCAAACCCGAAACCCTAACTTTGACCCGAATACCTCAATTTGACCCAGAACCCTAATTCTAACCCTATTTTTGACCCAAAACCCTATTTTAAACTCAAAACCCTATTTCAAAATTTTGAACCTAAACCCTAATTTTTATATAAAACCCTAATTCTAACCTTATTTTTGACCCAAACCCCAATTTTTAAATCAAAACCCTAATTTTAACCCAAAACCCTAATTTTAAATCAAAACCCTAATTTTAACCCGAACTAATTTTACAAAACCTTTAATCAAACCCTATTTCAAACCCTAAACCTAATTTTGACCATAAACCCTAAATCCCTATTTAACCTAAACCCTATTTGACCTAACTTACAAACTATTTTTGACCTAAACCCTAATTATGACCCTAAATCCTAATCTTGACCAATAACCCTAATTCTAACCCTATTATTGCCCCAAAAACCTATTTTTAACTCAAACCATAATTTTACCCAAAACCCTAATTTTGACCAACCCTAATTTTCCAACCTATTCTCACCCTATTTTAACCCAAACCCTATTTTCCCAAAACCCTAATTTTACTACCCAAACCCTATTTAAACTCAAACCCTATTTTACCTAAACCCTAATTTTGACCAAAACCCTAATTTTACCCAAACCTATTAAACCCTATTTTAAACTCAAAACCCTATTTTAAACCCTCCTATTTTACCAAACTACCCTAAACCCTAATTTTGACCCAAACCTAAATTTGACCCAAAACCCTAATTTTGACCCAAACCCTAATTTTACCCAAAACCCTAATTCTAACCTTATTTTTGACCCCAACCCTATTTTAAACTCAAAACCCTATTTGAAACCCTAAACCCTAATTTTGACCCTAAACCCTAATTTTTACCCAAAATATTTACCCTATTTTTGACCCTAACCCTATTTTAAACTCAAACCAACCCTAATTTTTACCCAAAACCCTATTTCAAACCCTAAACCCTAATTTTGACCATAAACCCTAATTTTTACCCAAACCCCTAATTTAAACTCAAAACCCTAATTTTGAGCCAAAACCCTATTTTGACCCTAAACCCTAACCTAATTTTACCGAAACCGTAATACTAACTCTATTTTGACCGAAAACCCTATTTTAAACTCAAAACCCTATTTCAAACCCTAAACCCTAAATTTGACCCAAAACCCTAATTTTAACCCAAAACCCTAATTCTAACCCTATTTTTGACCAAAAACCCTATTTTAAACTCAAAACCGTATTTCAAACACTAAACTCTAATTTTGATCCTAAATCCTAATTTTTATATAAAACCCTAATTCTAACCTTATTTTTGACCCAAACCCTAATTTTTAAATCAAAACCCTAATTTTAACCCAAAACCCTAATTTTAAATCAAAACCCTAATTTTAACCCAAAATACCCAAATCCCTATTTTAAACTCAAACCCCTATTTCAAACCCTAAACCCTAATTTTGACCATAAACCCTAATTTTTACCCAAAACCCTATTTCAAACCCTAAACCCTAATTTTGACCCTAAATCCTATTAAACCAAAACCATATTTTAACCTATTTTGACCCTAAACCCTAATTTTGACCCAATACCCTAATTTTTACACAAAACCCTAATTCTAACACTATTTTTGACCCAAAACCCTATTTTAAACTCAAATCCATAATTTTAACCCAAAACCCTAATTTTGACCAAAACCCACCCTAATTCTAACCCTATTTTTGACCCAAAACCCTATTTTAAACTCAAAACCCTATTTCAAACCCTAAACCCTAATTTTGACCAAAACCTAATTTTACCCAAAACCTAATTTTGACCAACCCTAATTTTACCAAAACCCTAATTACCTATCCCTATTTTGACCCAAAACCCTATTTTAAACTCAAAACCCTATTTTCCCTAAACCCTAATTTTGACCAAAACCCTAATTTGACCCAAAACCCTAATTTGACCCAAAACCCTAATTTTACCCAAAACCCTAATTCTAACCCTATTTTTGACCCAAAACCCTATTTTAAACTCAAAACCCTATTTCAAACCCTAAACCCTAATTTTGACCCAAACCCTAATTTTTACCCAAAACCTAATTTATTTTTGACCCAAAACCCTATTTTAAACTCAAAACCCTATTTTTGACCAAAACCCTAATTTTACCCAAACCTAATTCTAACCCTATTTTAAACTCAAAACCCTATTTCAAACCCTAAACCCTAATTTTGACCCAAAACCCTAATTTGACCCAAACCCTAATTTTGACCAAACCCTAATTTTACCCAAAACCCTAATTCTAACCTATTTTTGACCCAAAACCCTATTTTAAACTCAAACCCTATTTGAAACCCTAAACCTAATTTTGACCCAAACCCTAATTTTTACCCAAACCCTAATTAACCTATTTGACCCAAAACCCTATTTTAAACTCAAACCTTTCCAACCTTTATTCCCTATTAATATTGCCTATTGCCAAACCCTAATTTTACCCAAACCCTAATTCTAACCCTATTTTTGACCCAAAACCTATTTTAAACTCAAACCCTATTTTTGACCCTAAACCCTAATTTTGACCAACCTAATTTTACCAATATTTACCTTGCCAAACCCTATTTTAAACTCAAACCTATTTTGACCAAACCCTAATTTTACCCAAAACCCTAATTCTAACCTTATTTTTGACCCCAACCCCTACTTTAAATTCAAAACCCTATTTCAAACCCTAAACCCTAATTTTCAACCTAAACCCTAATTTTTACCCAAAACCCTAATTCTAACCCTATTTTTGACCCAAAACCCTATTTTAAACTCAAAACCCTAATTTTTACCCAAAACCCTATTTCAAACCCTAAACCCTAATTTTGACCATAAACCCTAATTTTTACCCAAACCCCAAATTTAAACTCAAAACCCTAATATTGAGCCGAAACCCCGATTGACCCTAAACCCTAAACCCTAATTTTAATCCAAAACCCTAATTCTAACCCTATTTTTGACCGAAAACCCTATTTTAAACTCAAAACCCTATTTCAAACCCGAAACCCTAACTTTGACCAAAACCTCAATTTGACCCAAACCCTAATTCTAACCCTATTTTTGACCCAAAACCCTATTTTAAACTCAAAACCCTATTTCAAACCCTAAACCCTAATTTTGAACCTAAACCCTAATTTTTATATAAAACCCTAATTCTAACCTTATTTTTGACCCAAACCCCAATTTTTAAATCAAAACCCTAATTTTAACCCAAAACCCTAATTTTAAATCAAATAGCTAATTTTAACCCGAAACCGTAATTTTACCCAAAACCCTATTTTAAACTCAAACCCCTATTTCAAACCCTAAACCCTAATTTTGACCATAAACCCTAATTTTTACCCAAAACCCTATTTCAAACCCTAAACCCTAATTTTGACCCTAAATCCTAAAGTTAAACCAAAACCATATTTCTAACCCTAATTTTGACCCTAAACCCTAATTTTGACCCAAAACCCTAATTTTGAACCAAAACCCTAATTCTAACCCTATTTTTGACCCAAAACCCTATTTTAAACTCAAATCCATAATTTCGACCCAAAACCCTAATTTTGACCCGAAACCCTAATTCTAACCCTATTTTTGACCCAAAACCCTATTTTAAACTCAAAACCCTATTTCAAACCCTAAACCCTAATTTTGACCCGAAACCCTCAATTTGACCCAGAACCCTAATTTTACCCAAAACCCTAATTCTAACCCTATTTTTGACCCAAAACCCTATTTTAAACTCAAAACCCTATTTCAAACCCTAAACCCTAATTTTGACCCGAAACCCTCAATTTGACCCATAACCCTAATTTTGACCCGAAACCCTAATTTTACCCAAAACCCTAATTCTAACCCTATTTTTGACCCAAAACCCTATTTTAAACTCAAAACCCTATTTCAAACCCTAAACCCTAAAACCTTTTTTACCCAAAACCTAATTAACCTTATTTTTACCCAAAACCCTATTTTAACTCAAACCCTATTTTTGACCCAAACCCTAATTTTACCCAAAACCTAATTTAACCTATTTTAAATCAAACCCTATTTAACCCTAAACCTATTTTACCAAACCTATTTACCAAACCTAATTTCCCTAATTTTACCCAAAACCCTAATTCTAACCTTATTTTTGACCCCAACCCCTACTTTAAATTCAAAACCCTATTTGAAACCCTAAACCCTAATTTTCAACCTAAACCCTAATTTTTACCCAAAACCGTAATTCTAACCCTATTTTTGACCCAAAACCCTATTTTAAACTCAAAACCCTAATTTTTACCCAAAACCCTATTTCAAACCCTAAACCCTAATTTTGACCATAAACCCTAATTTTTACCCAAACCCCAATTTTAAACTCAAAACCCTAATTTTGAGCCGAAACCCCAGTTTTGACCCTAAACCCTAAACCCTAATTTTAATCCGAAACCCTAATTCTAACCCTATTTTTGACCGAAAACCCTATTTTAAACTCAAAACCCTATTTCAAACCCGAAACCCTAACTTTGACCCGAATACCTCAATTTGACCCAGAACCCAAATTCTAACCCTATTTTTGACCCAAAACCCTATTTTAAACTCAAAACCCTATTTCAAACCCTAAACCCTAATTTTGAACCTAAACCCTAATTTTTATATAAAACCCTAATTCTAACCTTATTTTTGACCCAAACCCCAATTTTTAAATCAAAACCCTAATTTTAACCCAAAACCCTAATTTTAAATCAAAACCCTAATTTTAACCCGAAACCGTAATTTTACCCAAAACCCTATTTTAAACTCAAACCCCTATTTCAAACCCTAAACCGTAATTTTGACCATAAACCCTAATTTTTACCCAAAACCCTATTTCAAACCCTAAACCCTAATTTTGACCCTAAATCCTAAAGTTAAACCAAAACCATATTTCTAACCCTAATTTTGACCCTAAACCCTAAATTTGACCCAGAACCCTAATTTTGACCCAAAAACCCTAATTCTAACCCTATTTTTGTCCTAAAACCCTAATTCGAACCCTAAATTTGACCCAGAACCCTAATTTTGACCCAAAAACCCTAATTCTAAGCCTATTTTTGTCCCAAAAACCTATTTTAAACTCGAAACCCTATTTCAAACCCTAAACCCTAATTTTGACCAAAACCCTCAATTTGACCCATAACCCTAATTTTGACCAAAACCCTAATTTTACCCAAAACCCTAATTCTAACCCTATTTTTGACCCAAAACCCTATTTTAAACTCAAAACCCTATTTCAAACCCTAAACCCTAATTTTGACCCGAAAACCTCAATTTGACCCATAACCCTAATTTTGACCCGAGACCCTAATTTTACCCAAAACCCTAATTCTAACCCTATTTTTGACCCAAAACCCTATTTTAAACTCAAAACCCTATTTCAAGCCCTAAACCCTAATTTTGACCAAAACCCTCATTTTTACCCAAAACCGTAATTCTAACCTTATTTTTGACCCAAAACCCTATTTTAAACTCAAAACCCTATTTTTGACCAAACCCTAATTTTACCCAAAACCCTAATTTTAACCCAAAACCCTAATTCTAACCTTATTTTTGACCCTAACCCCTAAATTCAAAACCCTATTTTTGACCCTAAACCCTAATTTTGACCCTAAACCCTAATTTTACCCAAAACCCTAACCTTATTTTTAACCCTATTTTTGACCCAAAACCCTATTTTAAACTCAAAACCCTAATTTTTACCCAAAACCCTATTTCAAACCCTAAACCCTATTTTTGACCAAAACCCTATTTTTAAACTCAAAACCCTAATTTTACAAAACCCTATTTCAAACCCTAAACCCTAATTTTGAACCCAAATTACCCTAAACCCCAATTTTAAACTCAAACCCTAATTTTGACCAACCCTAAAAACCCTAAACCCTAATTTTAATCCAAACCCTAATTCTAACCCTATTTTTGACCGAAAACCCTATTTTAAACTCAAAACCCTATTTCAAACCCGAAACCCTAACTTTGACCAATACCTCAATTTGACCCAAACCCAAATTCTAACCCTATTTTTGACCCAAAACCCTATTTTAAACTCAAAACCCTATTTCAAACCCTAAACCCTAATTTTGAACCTTTAACCTAATTTTTATATAAAAACCTAATTCTCACCTTATTTTTGACCCAAACCCCAATTTTTAATTACAAACCCTAATTTTAACCCAAAACCCTAATTTTAAATCAAAACCCTAATTTTAACCCGAAACCGTAATTTTACCCAAAACCCTATTTTAAACTCAAACCCCTATTTCAAACCCTAAACCGTAATTTTGACCATAAACCCTAATTTTTACCCAAAACCCTATTTCAAACCCTAAACCCTAATTTTGACCCTAAATCCTAAAGTTAAACCAAAACCATATTTCTAACCCTAATTTTGACCCTAAACCCTAATTTTGACCCAAAACCCTAATTTTGAACCAAAACCCTAATTCTAACCCTATTTTTGACCCAAAACCCTATTTTAAACTCAAATCCATAATTTCGATACAAAACCCTAATTTTGACCAAAACCCTAATTCTAACCCTATTTTTGACCCAAAACCCTATTTTAAACTCAAAACCCTATTTAAAACCCTTAACCCTAATTTTGTCACGAAACCATCAATTTGACCCATAACACTAATTTTGACCAGAAACCCTAATTTTACACAAAACCCTAATTCTAACCCTATTTTTGACCCAAAACCCTATTTTAAACTCAAAAATCTATTTCATACCTTAAACCCTAATTTTGACCAAACCCTCAATTTGACCCATAACCCTAATTTTGACCAAAACCCTAATTTTACCCAAAACCCTAATTCTAACCCTATTTTTGACCCAAAACCCTATTTTAAACTCAAAACCCTATTTCAAACCCTAAACCCTAATTTTGACCCGAAACCCTCATTTTTACCCAAAACCGTAATTCTAACCTTATTTTTGACCCAAAACCCTATTTTAAACTCAAAACCCTATTTTTGACCAAAACCTTTTTACCCAAAACCCTATTTCTCAACCTATTTTAAACCCTAATTTTCCAAATCCTATTTGACCCAAACCCTATTTTCCTTAAACCCTAATTTTCCCCCTAATTTACCCAAAACCCTAAGTCCAACCTTATTTTTGACCCCAACCCCTACTTTATATTGAAAACCCTATTTTAATAACTTAACGCTTTTTTTAACTGTCAACGCTATTTTTTACCCAAAACCGTAATTCTAACCCTATTTTTGACCCAAAACCCTATTTTAAACTCAAAACCCTAATTTTTACCCAAAACCCTATTTCAAACCCTAAACCCTAATTTTGACCATAAACCCTAATTTTTACCCAAACCCCAATTTTAAACTCAAAACCCTAATTTTGAGCCGAAACCCCAGGTTTGACCCTAAACGCTAAACCCTAATTTTAATCCAAACCCTAATTCTAACCCTATTTTTGACCGAAAACCCTATTTTAAACTCAAAACCCTATTTCAAACCCGAAACCCTAACTTTGACCGAATACCTCAATTTGACCCAAACCCAAATTCTAACCCTATTTTTGACCCAAAACCCTATTTTAAACTCAAAACCCTATTTCAAACCCTAAACCCTAATTTTGAACCTAAACCCTAATTTTTATATAAAACCCTAATTCTAACCTTATTTTTGACCCAAACCCCAATTTTTAAATCAAAACCCTAATTTTAACCCAAAACCCTAATTTTAAATCAAAACCCTAATTTTAACCCGAAACCGTAATTTTACCCAAAACCCTATTTTAAACTCAAACCCCTATTTCAAACCCTAAACCGTAATTTTGACCATAAACCCTAATTTTTACCCAAAACCCTATTTCAAACCCTAAACCCTAATTTTGACCCTAAATCCTAAAGTTAAACCAAAACCATATTTCTAACCCTAATTTTGACCCTAAACCCTAATTTTGACCCAAAACCCTAATTTTGAACCAAAACCCTAATTCTAACCCTATTTTTGACCCAAAACCCTATTTTAAACTCAAATCCATAATTTCAAAAACCCTAATTTTGACCAAAACCCTAATTCTAACCCTATTTTTGACCCAAAACCCTATTTTAAACTCAAAACCCTATTTCAAACCCTAAACCCTAATTTTGACCCTAAACCCTCAATTTGACCCATAACCCTAATTTTGACCAGAAACCCTAATTTTACCCAAAACCCTAATTCTAACCCTATTTTTGACCCAAAACCCTATTTTAAACTCAAAACCCTATTTCAAACCCTAAACCCTAATTTTGACCCGAAACCCTCAATTTGACCCATAACCCTAATTTTGACCAGAAACCCTAATTTTACCAAAATAATTCTAACCTATTTTTGACCCAAACCCTATTTTAAACCAAAACCCTATTTCAAACCCTAAACCCTAATTTTGACCAAAATATTTAACTATTTTACAAACCTAATTTTACCCAAAACCCTAATTCTAACCTTATTTTGACCAAAACCCTAACACTTCCCTATTTTAACCCAAACCCTATTTCAAACCCTAAACCCTATTTTTGACCCAAAACCCTATTTTAAACTCAAAACCCTAATTTTGACCCGAAACCCTAATTTTACCCAAAACCCTAATTCTAACCTTATTTTTGACCCCAACCCCTACTTTAAATTCAAAACCCTATTTGAAACCCTAAACCCTAATTTTCAACCTAAACCCTAATTTTTACCCAAAACCGTAATTCTAACCCTATTTTTGACCCAAAACCCTATTTTAAACTCAAAACCCTAATTTTTACCCAAAACCCTATTTCAAACCCTAAACCCTAATTTTGACCATAAACCCTAATTTTTACCCAAACCCCAATTTTAAACTCAAAACCCTAATTTTGAGCCGAAACCCCAGTTTTGACCCTAAACCCTAATTTTAATCCGAAACCCTAATTCTAACCCTATTTTTGACCGAAAACCCTATTTTAAACTCAAAACCCTATTTCAAACCCGAAACCCTAACTTTGACCCGAATACCTCAATTTGACCCATAACCCAAATTCTAACCCTATTTTTGACCCAAAACCCTATTTTAAACTCAAAACCCTATTTCAAACCCTAAACCCTAATTTTGAACCTAAACCCTAATTTTTATATAAAACCCTAATTCTAACCTTATTTTTGACCCAAACCCCAATTTTTAAATCAAAACCCTAATTTTAACCCAAAACCCTAATTTTAAATCAAAACCCTAATTTTAACCCGAAACCGTAATTTTACCCAAAACCCTATTTTAAACTCAAACCCCTATTTCAAACCCTAAACCGTAATTTTGACCATAAACCCTAATTTTTACCCAAAACCCTATTTCAAACCCTAAACCCTAATTTTGACCCTAAATCCTAAAGTTAAACCAAAACCATATTTCTAACCCTAATTTTGACCCTAAACCCTAATTTTGACCCAAAACCCTAATTTTGAACCAAAACCCTAATTCTAACCCTATTTTTGACCCAAAACCCTATTTTAAACTCAAATCCATAAATTCGACCAAAATCCCTAATTTTTACCCGAAACCATAATTCTAACCCTATTTTTGACCCAAAACCCTATTTTAAACTCAAAACCCTATTTCAAACCCTAAACCCTAATTTTGACCGAAACCCTCAATTTGACCCATAACCCTAATTTTGACCCGAAACCCTAATTTTACCCAAAACCCTAATTCTAACCCTATTTTTGACCCAAAACCCTATTTTAAACTCAAAACCCTATTTCAAACCCTAAACCCTAATTTTGACCAAACCCTCAATTTGACCCATAACCCTAATTTTGACCAAACCCTAATTTTACCCAAAACCCTAATTCTAACCCTATTTTTGACCCAAAACCCTATTTTAAACTCAAAACCCTATTTCAAACCCTAAACCCTAATTTTGACCAAAACCCTCATTTTTACCCAAACCGTAATTACCTTTTTTTTACCCAAACCCTATTTTAAACTCAAACCCTATTTTTGACCCGAACCTAATTTTCCCAAACCTACCTATTTTCTATTTTCACTTTCTACCCTACCTTTTTGCCCAAATCCTTTTGCCCTAATTTTACCAAACCCTAATTTTACCCAAAACCCTAATTCTAACCTTATTTTTGACCCCAACCCCTACTTTAAATTCAAAACCCTATTTGAAACCCTAAACCCTAATTTTTGACCTAAACCCCAATTTTTACCCAAAACCGTAATTCTAACCCTATTTTTGACCCAAAACCCTATTTTAAACTCAAAACCCTAATTTTTACCCCAAACCATATTTCAAACCCTAAACCCTAATTTTGACCATACACCCAAATTTTGACCCAAACCCCAGATTTAAACACAAAACCCAACTATTGAGCGCAAACCCCAATGTTTACCCTAGACCCTAAACCCTAATTTTAATCCGAAACCCTAATTCTAACCCTATTTTTGACCGAAAACCCTATTTTAAACTCAAAACCCTATTTCAAACCCGAAACCCTAACTTTGACCCGAATACCTCAATTTGACCCAGAACCCAAATTCTAACCCTATTTTTGACCCAAAACCCTATTTTAAACTCAAAACCCTATTTCAAACCCTAAACCCTAATTTTGAACCTAAACCCTAATTTTTATATAAAACCCTAATTCTAACCTTATTTTTGACCCAAACCCCAATTTTTAAATCAAAACCCTAATTTTAACCCAAAACCCTAATTTTAAATCAAAACCCTAATTTTAACCCGAACCCGTAATTTTACCCAAAACCCTATTTTAAACTCAAACCCCTATTTCAAACCCTAAACGGTAATTTTGACCATAAACCCTAATTTTTACCCAAAACCCTATTTCAAACCCTAAACCCTAATTTTGACCCTAAATCCTAAAGTTAAACCAAAACCATATTTCTAACCCTAATTTTGACCCTAAACCCTAATTTTGACCCAAAACCCTAATTTTGAACCAAAACCCTAATTCTAACCCTATTTTTGACCCAAAACCCTATTTTAAACTCAAATCCATAATTTCGACCCAAAACCCTAATTTTGACCCGAAACCCTAATTCTAACCCTATTTTTGACCCAAAACCCTATTTTAAACTCAAAACCCTATTTCAAACCCTAAACCCTAATTTTGACCCGAAACCCTCAATTTGACCCATAACCCTAATTTTGACCCGAAACCCTAATTTTACCCAAAACCCTAATTCTAACCCTATTTTTGACCCAAAACCCTATTTTAAACTCAAAACCCTATTTCAAACCCTAAACCCTAATTTTGACCCGAAACCCTCAATTTGACCCATACCCCTAATTTTGAGCCGAAACACTAAGTTTACCAAAAACACTAATTCTAACCCTATTTTTGACCCAAACCCTATTTTAAACTCAAAACCCTTTTAAACCCTAAACTTTTTGACCTAAACCCTCATTTTTACCCAAACCCTATTTCTAACCCTATTTTTGACCCAAACCCTATTTTAAACTCAAAACCCTATTTTTGACCCAAAACCTATTTTAATACCCTATTTTACCCAAACCCTAATTCTACCCTATTTTAAACTCAAACCCTATTTCAAACCCTAAACCCTAATTTTGACCCAAAATCCTAATTTGACCTACCCCCTAATTTTGACCCGAAACCCTAATTTTACCCAAAACCCTAATTCTAACCTTATTTTTGACCCCAACCCCTACTTTAAATTCAAAACCCTATTTGAAACCCTAAACCCTAATTTTGACCCTAAACCCTAATTTTTACCCAAAACCGTAATTCTAACCCTATTTTTGACCCAAAACCCTATTTTAAACTCAAAACCCTAATTTTTACCCAAAACCCTATTTCAAACCCTAAACCCTAATTTTGACCATAAACCCTAATTTTTACCCAAACCCCAATTTTAAACTCAAAACCCTAATTTTGAGCAGAAACCCCAGTTTGACCCATAACCCTAATTTTGACCCGAAACCCTAATTTTACCCAAAACCCTAATTCTAACCCTATTTTTGACCGAAAACCCTATTTTAAACTCAAAACCCTATTTCAAACCCGAAACCCTAACTTTGACCCGAATACCTCAATTTGACCCAGAACCCAAATTCTAACCCTATTTTTGACCCAAAACCCTATTTTAAACTCAAAACCCTATTTCAAACCCTAAACCCTAATTTTGAACCTAAACCCTAATTTTTATATAAAACCCTAATTCTAACCTTATTTTTGACCCAAACCCCAATTTTTAAATCAAAACCCTAATTTTAACCCAAAACCCTAATTTTAAATCAAAACCCTAATTTTAACCCGAAACCGTAATTTTACCCAAAACCCTATTTTAAACTCAAACCCCTATTTCAAACCCTAAACCGTAATTTTGACCATAAACCCTAATTTTTACCCAAAACCCTATTTCAAACCCTAAACCCTAATTTTGACCCTAAATCCTAAAGTTAAACCAAAACCATATTTCTAACCCTAATTTTGACCCTAAACCCTAATTTTGACCCAAAACCCTAATTTTGAACCAAAACCCTAATTCTAACCCTATTTTTGACCCAAAACCCTATTTTAAACTCAAATCCATAATTTCGACCCAAAACCCTAATTTTGACCCGAAACCCTAATTTTACCCAAAACCCTAATTCTAACCCTATTTTTGACCCAAAACCCTATTTTAAACTCAAAACCCTATTTCAAACCCTAAACCCTAATTTTACCCAAAACCCTAATTCTAACCCTATTTTTGACCCAAAACCCTATTTTAAACTCAAAACCCTATTTCAAACCCTAAACCCTAATTTTGACCCGAAACCCTCAATTTGACCCATAACCCTAATTTTGACCCGAAACCCTAATTTTACCCAAAACCCTAATTCTAACCCTATTTTTGACCCAAAACCCTATTTTAAACTCAAAACCCTATTTCAAACCCTAAACCCTAATTTTGACCCGAAACCCTCATTTTTACCCAAAACCGTAATTCAAACCTTATTTTTGACCCAAAACCCTATTTTAAACTCAAAACCCTATTTTTGACCCGAAACCCTAATTTTACCCAAAACCCTAATTCTAACCCTATTTTAAACTCAAAACCCTATTTCAAAACCTAAACCCTAATTTTGACCCCAAACCCTAATTTTTACTCAAAACCCTATTTTTGACCCGAAACCCTAATTTTACCCAAAACCCTAATTCTAACCTTATTTTTGACCCCAACCCCTACTTTAAATTCAAAACCCTATTTGAAACCCTAAACCCTAATTTTCAACCTAAACCCTAATTTTTACCCAAAACCGTAATTCTAACCCTATTTTTGACCCAAAACCCTATTTTAAACTCAAAACCCTAATTTTTACCCAAAACCCTATTTCAAACCCAAAACCCTAATTTTGACCATAAACCCTAATTTTTACCCAAACCCCAATTTTAAACTCAAAACCCTAATTTTGACCCAAAACACTATTTTTAAAACCCTAAACCCTAATTTTAATCCAAAACCCTAATTCTAACCCCTATTTTTGACCGAAAACCCTATTTTAAACTCAAAACCCTATTTCAAACCCGAAACCCTAACTTTGACCCGAAACCTCAATTTGACCCAACCCTAATTCTAACCATATTTTTGACCCAAAACCCTATTTTAAACTCAAAACCCTATTTCAAACCCTAAACCCTAATTTTGAACCTAAACCCTAATTTTTATATAAAACCTAATTCTGACCAAACCCTAATTTTGAACCAAAACCCTAATTTAAACTAAACCCAAACCCAAAACCCTATTTAAACTCAAAACCCTATTTCAAACCCAAAACCCCAATTTTAACTCAAAACCCAATTTTACCCTAAACCCTAATTTTGAAAACCCTAAATTTACCCAAAACCCTATTTTTACCCAAAACCCTATTTTAAACTCAAAACCCTATTTCAAACCCTAAACCC
>JAUPTC010000021.1:571329-593060 GCA_030762895.1 Sophora flavescens
CCCTACTTTAAATTCAAAACCCTATTTGAAACCCTAAACCCTAATTTTCAACCTAAACCCTAATTTTTACCCAAAACCGTAATTTAACCCTATTTTTGACCCAAAACCCTATTTTAAACTCAAAACCCTAATTTTTACCCAAAACCCTATTTCAAACCCTAAACCCTAATTTTGACCATAAACCCTAATTTTTACCCAAACCCCAATTTTAAACTCAAAACCCTAATTTTGAGCCGAAACCCCGCTTTGGACCCTAAACCCTAAACCCTAATTTTAATCCAAACCCTAATTCTAACCCTATTTTTGACCGAAACCCTATTTTAAACTCAAACCCTATTTCAAACCCGAAACCCTAACTTTGACCCGAATACCTTCAATTTGACCTAACCCAAATTCTAACCCTATTTTTGACCCAAAACCCTATTTTAAACTCAAAACCCTATTTCAAACCCTAAACCCTAATTATGAACCTACACCATAATTTTTATATTTGAAACTAAATGTAACCTTATTTTTGACCCAAACCCCAATTTTTAAATCAAAACCCTAATTTTAACCCAAAACCCTAATTTTAAATCAAAACCCTAATTTTAACCCGAAACCGTAATTTTACCCAAAACCCTATTTTAAACTCAAACCCCTATTTCAAACCCTAAACCGTAATTTTGACCATAAACCCTAATTTTTACCCAAAACCCTATTTCAAACCCTAAACCCTAATTTTGACCCTAAATCCTAAAGTTAAACCAAAACCATATTTCTAACCCTAATTTTGACCCTAAACCCTAATTTTGACCCAAAACCCTAATTTTGAACCAAAACCCTAATTCTAACCCTATTTTTGACCCAAAACCCTATTTTAAACTCAAATCCATAATTTCGACCCAAAACCCTAATTTTGACCCAAAACCCTATTTTAAACTCAAAACCCTATTTCAAACCCTAAACCCTAATTTTGACCCGAAACCCTCAATTTGACCCATAACCCTAATTTTACCCAAAACCCTAATCTAACCCTATTTTTGACCCAAAACCCTATTTTAAACTCAAAACCCTATTTCAAACCCTAAACCCTAATTTTGACCCGAAACGCTCAATTTGACCCATAACCCTAATTTTGACCCGAAACCCTAATTTTACCCAAAACCCTAATTCTAACCCTATTTTTGACCCAAAACCCTATTTTAAACTCAAAACCCTATTTCAAACCCTAAACCCTAATTTTGACCCGAAACCCTCAATTTGACCCATAACCCTAATTTTGACCCGAAACCCTAATTTTACCCAAAACCCTAATTCTAACCCTATTTTTGACCCAAAACCCTATTTTAAACTCAAAACCCTATTTCAAACCCTAAACCCTAATTTTGACCCGAAACCCTCATTTTTACCCAAAACCGTAATTCTAACCTTATTTTTGACCCAAAACCCTATTTTAAACTCAAAACCCTATTTTTGACCCGAAACCCTAATTTTACCCAAAACCCTAATTCTAACCCTATTTTAAACTCAAAACCCTATTTCAAACCCTAAACCCTAATTTTGACCCAAAATCCTAAATTTGACCCAGAACCCTAATTTTGACCCGAAACCCTAATTTTACCCAAAACCCTAATTCTAACCTTATTTTTGACCCCAACCCCTACTTTAAATTCAAAACCCTATTTGAAACCCTAAACCCTAATTTTGACCCTAAACCCTAATTTTTACCCAAAACCGTAATTCTAACCCTATTTTTGACCCAAAACCCTATTTTAAACTCAAAACCCTATTTTTGACCCAAAACCCTAATTTTACCCAAAACCCAAATTTTCCTAACCTATTTTTGCCCAAACCCCAATTTTAAACTCAAAACCCTAATTTTGTGCCGAAACCCCAGTTTTGACCCTAAACCCTAAACCCTAATTCTAACCCTATTTTTGACCGAAAACCCTATTTTAAACTCAAAACCCTAATTTTTACCCAAAACCCTATTTCAAACCCAAAACCCTAATTTTGACCATAAACCCTAATTTTTACCCAAACCCCAATTTTAAACTCAAAACCCTAATTTTGAGCCGAAACCCCAGTTTTGACCCTAAACCCTAATTTTAATCCGAAACCCAAATTCTAACCCTATTTTTGACCAAAAACCCTATTTTAAACTCAACCCTATTTCCAACCCGAAACCCTAACTTTGACCCGAATACCTCAATTTGACCCAGAACCCTAATTCTAACCCTATTTTTGACCCAAAACCCTATTTTAAACTCAAAACCCTATTTCAAACCCTAAACCCTAATTTTGAACCTAAACCCTAATTTTTATATAAAACCCTAATTCTAACCTTATTTTTGACCCAAACCCCAATTTTTAAATCAAAACCCTAATTTTAACCCAAAACCCTAATTTTAAATCAAAACCCTAATTTTAACCCGAAACCGTAATTTTACCCAAAACCCTATTTTAAACTCAAACCCCTATTTCAAACCCTAAACCGTAATTTTGCCCAAAACCCTATTTCAAACCCTAAACCCTAATTTTGACCCTAAATCCTAAAGTTAAACCAAAACCATATTTCTAACCCTAATTTTGACCCTAAACCCTAATTTTGACCCAAAACCCTAATTTTGAACCAAAACCCTAATCTAACCCTATTTTTGACCCAAAACCCTATTTTAAACTCAAATCCATAATTTTGACCCAAAACCCTAATTTTGACCCGAAACCCTAATTCTAACCCTATTTTGACCCAAAACCCTATTTTAAACTCAAAACCCTATTTCAAACCCTAAACCCTAATTTTGACCCGAAACCCTCAATTTGACCCATAACCCTAATTTTGACCCGAAACCCTAATTTTACCCAAAACCCTAATTCTAACCCTATTTTTGACCCAAAACCCTATTTTAAACTTAAAACCCTATTTCAAACCCTAAACCCTAATTTGACCAATCAATTTGACCAAACCTTTTGACCAAACCTAATTTTACCCAAAACCCTAATTCTAACCCTATTTTTGACCCAAAACCCTATTTTAAACTCAAAACCCTATTTCAAACCCTAAACCCTAATTTTGACCCGAAACCCTCATTTTTACCCAAAACCGTAATTCTAACCTTATTTTTGACCCAAAACCCTATTTTAAACTCAAAACCCTATTTTTGACCCGAAACCCTAATTTTACCCAAAACCCTAATTCTAACCTTATTTTTGACCCCAACCCCTACTTTAAATTCAAAACCCTATTTGAAACCCTAAACCCTAATTTTCAACCTAAACCCTAATTTTTACCCAAAACCGTAATTCTAACCCTATTTTTGACCCAAAACCCTATTTTAAACTCAAAACCCTAATTTTTACCCAAAACCCTATTTCAAACCCTAAACCCTAATTTTGACCATAAACCCTAATTTTTACCCAAACCCCAATTTTAAACTCAAAACCCTAATTTTGAGATGAAACCCCAGTTTTGACCCTAAACCCTAATTTTAATCCGAAACCCTAATTCTAACCCTATTTTTGACCGAAAACCCTATTTTAAACTCAAAACCCTATTTCAAACCCGAAACCCTAACTTTGACCCGAATACCTCAATTTGACCCAGAACCCAAATTCTAACCCTATTTTTGACCCAAAACCCTATTTTAAACTCAAAACCCTATTTCAAACCCTAAACCCTAATTTTGAACCTAAACCCTAATTTTTATATAAAACCCTAATTCTAACCTTATTTTTGACCCAAACCCCAATTTTTAAATCAAAACCCTAATTTTAACCCAAAACCCTAATTTTAAATCAAAACCCTAATTTTAACCCGAAACCGTAATTTTACCCAAAAAACTCTATTTTAAACTCAAACCCCTATTTCAAACCCTAAACCGTAATTTTGACCATAAACCCTAATTTTTACCCAAAACCCTATTTCAAACCCTAAACCCTAATTTTGACCCTAAATCCTAAAGTTAAACCAAAACCATATTTCTAACCCTAATTTTGACCCTAAACCCTAATTTTGACCCAAAACCCTAATTTTGAACCAAAACCCTAATTCTAACCCTATTTTTGACCCAAAACCCTATTTTAAACTCAAATCCATAATTTCGACCCAAAACCCTAATTTTGACCCGAAACCCTAATTCTAACCCTATTTTAAACTCAAAACCCTATTTCAAACCCTAAACCCTAATTTTGACCCGAAAACCTCAATTTGACCCATAACCCTAATTTTGACCCGAAACCCTAATTTTACCCAAAACCCTAATTCTAACCCTATTTTTGACCCAAAACCCTATTTTAAACTCAAAACCCTATTTCAAACCCTAAACCCTAATTTTGACCCGAAACCCTCATTTTTACCCAAAACCGTAATTCTAACCTTATTTTTGACCCAAAACCCTATTTTAAACTCAAAACCCTATTTTTGACCCGAAACCCTAATTTTACCCAAAACCCTAATTCTAACCTTATTTTTGACCCCAACCCCTACTTTAAATTCAAAACCCTATTTGAAACCCTAAACCCTAATTTTCAACCTAAACCCTAATTTTACCCAAAACCCTTCTAACCCTATTTTTGACCCAAAACCCTATTTTAAACTCAAAACCCTAATTTTTACCCAAAACCCTATTTCAAACCCTAAACCCTAATTTTGACCATAAACCCTAATTTTTACCCAAACCCCAATTTTAAACTCAAAACCCTAATTTTGAGCCGAAACCCCAGTTTTGACCCTAAACCCTAATTTTAATCCGAAACCCTAATTCTAACCCTATTTTTGACCGAAAACCCTATTTTAAACTCAAAACCCTATTTCAAACCCGAAACCCTAACTTTGACCCGAATACCTCAATTTGACCCAGAACCCAAATTCTAACCCTATTTTTGACCCAAAACCCTATTTTAAACTCAAAACCCTATTTCAAACCCTAAACCCTAATTTTGAACCTAAACCCTAATTTTTATATAAAACCCTAATTCTAACCTTATTTTTGACCCAAACCCCAATTTTTAAATCAAAACCCTAATTTTAACCCAAAACCCTAATTTTAAATCAAAACCCTAATTTTAACCCGAAACCGTAATTTTACCCAAAACCCTATTTTAAACTCAAACCCCTATTTCAAACCCTAAACCGTAATTTTGACCATAAACCCTAATTTTTACCCAAAACCCTATTTCAAACCCTAAACCCTAATTTTGACCCTAAATCCTAAAGTTAAACCAAAACCATATTTCTAACCCTAATTTTGACCCTAAACCCTAATTTTGACCCAAAACCCTAATTTTGAACCAAAACCCTAATTCTAACCCTATTTTTGACCCAAAACCCTATTTTAAACTCAAATCCATAATTTCACCCAAAACCCTAATTTTGACCAAACCCTAATTCTAACCCTATTTTTGACCCAAAACCCTATTTTAAACTCAAAACCCTATTTCAAACCCTAAACCCTAATTTTGACCAAACCCTCAATTTGACCCATAACCCTAATTTTGACCAAAACCCTAATTTTACCCAAAACCCTAATTCTAACCCTATTTTTGACCCAAAACCCTATTTTAAACTCAAAACCCTATTTCAAACCCTAAACCCTAATTTTGACCCGAAAACCTCAATTTGACCCATAACCCTAATTTTGACCCGAAACCCTAATTTTACCCAAAACCCTAATTCTAACCCTATTTTTGACCCAAAACCCTATTTTAAACTCAAAACCCTATTTCAAACCCTAAACCCTAATTTTGACCCGAAACCCTCATTTTTACCCAAAACCGTAATTCTAACCTTATTTTTGACCCAAAACCCTATTTTAAACTCAAAACCCTATTTTTGACCCGAAACCCTAATTTTACCCAAAACCCTAATTCTAACCCTATTTTAAACTCAAAACCCTATTTCAAACCCTAAACCCTAATTTTGACCCAAAATCCTAATTTGACCTAACCCTAATTTTGACCCGAAACCCTAATTTTACCCAAAACCCTAATTCTAACCTTATTTTTGACCCCAACCCCTACTTTAAATTCAAAACCCTATTTGAAACCCTAAACCCTAATTTTCAACCTAAACCCTAATTTTTACCCAAAACCGTAATTCTAACCCTATTTTTGACCCAAAACCCTATTTTAAACTCAAAACCCTAATTTTTACCCAAAACCCTATTTCAAACCCTAAACCCTAATTTTGACCATAAACCCTAATTTTTACCCAAACCCCAATTTTAAACTCAAAACCCTAATTTTGAGCCGAAACCCCAGTTTTGACCCTAAACCCTAAACCCTAATTTTAATCCGAAACCCTAATTCTAACCCTATTTTTGACCGAAAACCCTATTTTAAACTCAAAACCCTATTTCAAACCCGAAACCCTAACTTTAACCCAATACCCCAATTTGACCCAAACCCAAATTCTAACCCTATTTTTGACCCAAAACCCTATTTTAAACTCAAAACCCTATTTCAAACCCTAAACCCTAATTTTGAACCTAAACCCTAATTTTTATATAAAACCCTAATTCTAACCTTATTTTTGACCCAAACCCCAATTTTTAAATCAAAACCCTAATTTTAACCCAAAACCCTAATTTTAAATCAAAACCCTAATTTTAACCCAAACCGTAATTTTACCCAAAACCCTATTTTAAACTCAAACCCCTATTTCAAACCCTAAACCGTAATTTTGACCATAAACCCTAATTTTTACCCAAAACCCTATTTCAAACCCTAAACCCTAATTTTGACCCTAAATCCTAAAGTTAAACCAAAACCATATTTCTAACCCTAATTTTGACCCTAAACCCTAATTTTGACCCAAAACCCTAATTTTGAACCAAAACCCTAATTCTAACCCTATTTTTGACCCAAAACCCTATTTTAAACTCAAATCCATAATTTCGACCCAAAACCCTAATTTTGACCAACCCTAATTCTAACCCTATTTTTGACCCAAAACCCTATTTTAAACTCAAAACCCTATTTCAAACCCTAAACCCTAATTTTGACCCAAACCTAATTTGACCCATAACCCTAATTTTACCCAAAACCCTAATTTCCCTATTTTTGACCCAAACCCTATTTTAAACTCAAACCCTATTTCAAACCCTAAACCCTAATTTTGACCAAACCCTCAATTTGACCCATAACCCTAATTTTCAACCTAAACCCTAATTTTTACCCAAAACCGTAATTCTAACCCTATTTTTGACCCAAACCCCTATTTTAAACTCTAAACCCTATTTCAAACCCTAAACCCTAATTTTGACCCGAAACCCTCAATTTGACCCATAACCCTAATTTTGACCCGAAACCATAATTTTACCCAAAACCCTAATTCTAACCCTATTTTTGACCCAAAACCCTATTTTAAACTCAAAACCCTATTTCAAACCCTAAACCCTAATTTTGACCCGAAAACCTCATTTTTACCCAAAACCGTTATTCTAACCTTATTATTTACCCAAAACCCTATTTTAAACTCAAAACCATATTTTTGACCAAACCCTAATTTTACCCAAAACCCTAATTCTAACCCTATTTTAAACTCAAACCCTATTTCAAACCCTAAACCCTAATTTTGACCCAAAATCTATTTGACCCCCCTAATTTTGACCAAACCCTAATTTTACCCAAAACCCTAATTCTAACCTTATTTTTGACCCAAACCCTACTTTAAATTCAAAACCCTATTTGAAACCCTAAACCCTAATTTTGACCCTAAACCCTAATTTTTACCCAAAACCGTAATTCTAACCCTATTTTTGACCCAAAACCCTATTTTAAACTCAAAACCCTATTTTTGACCCAAACCCTATTTCAAACCCTAAACCCTATTTTGACCTAAACCCTAATTTTTGACCCAAACCCCAATTTTAAACTCAAAACCCTATTTTGTGCCTAAACCTAGTTTTGACCCTAAACCCTAATTTTCCCTAATTCTAACCCTATTTTTGACCAAACCCTATTTTAAACTCAAACCCTACTTTCCAAAACCTATTTCAACCCAAAACCCTACTTTTGACCATAAACCCTATTTTTACCCAAACCCCATTTTAAACTCAAACCCTAATTTTGAGCCGAACCCTTTTTGACCCTAAACCCTAATTTTAATCCAAACCCTAATTCTAACCCTATTTTTGACCGAAACCCTATTTTAAACTCAAACCCTATTTCAAACCCGAACCCTAATTTTGACCCGAAACCCTAATTTTACCCAAAACCCTAATTCTAACCCTATTTTTGACCCAAAACCCTATTTTAAACTCAAAACCCTATTTCAAACCCTAATTTTGAACCTAAACCCTAATTTTTATATAAAACCCTAATTCTAACCTTATTTTTGACCCAAACCCCAATTTTTAAATCAAAACCCTAATTTTAACCCAAAACCCTAATTTTAAATCAAAACCCTAATTTTAACCCGAAACCGTAATTTTACCCAAAACCCTATTTTAAACTCAAACCCCTATTTCAAACCCTAAACCGTAATTTTGACCATAAACCCTAATTTTTACCCAAAACCCTATTTCAAACCCTAAACCCTAATTTTGACCCTAAATCCTAAAGTTAAACCAAAACCATATTTCTAACCCTAATTTTGACCCTAAACCCTAATTTTGACCCAAAACCCTAATTTTGAACCAAAACCCTAATCTAACCCTATTTTTGACCCAAAACCCTATTTTAAACTCAACCCATAATTTCGCCCAAAACCCTAATTTTAACCAAAACCCTAATTCTAACCCTATTTTTGACCCAAAACCCTATTTTAAACTCAAAACCCTATTTCAAACCCTAAACCCTAATTTTGACCCGAAACCCTCAATTTGACCCATAACCCTAATTTTGACCCGAAACCCTAATTTTACCCAAAACCCTAATTCTAACCCTATTTTTGACCCAAAACCCTATTTTAAACTCAAAACCCTATTTCAAACCCTAAACCCTAATTTTGACCCGAAACCCTCAATTTGACCAATAACCCTAATTTTGACCCGAAACCCTAATTTTACCCAAAACCCTAATTCTAACCCTATTTTTGACCCAAAACCCTATTTTAAACTCAAAACCCTATTTCAAACCCTAAACCCTAATTTTGACCCGAAACCCTCATTTTTACCCAAAACCGTAATTCTAACCTTATTTTTGACCCAAAACCCTATTTTAAACTCAAAACCCTATTTTTGACCCGAAACCCTAATTTTACCCAAAACCCTAATTCTAACCTTATTTTTGACCCCAACCCCTACTTTAAATTCAAAACCCTATTTGAAACCCTAAACCCTAATTTTCAACCTAAACCCTAATTTTTACCCAAAACCGTAATTCTAACCCTATTTTTGACCCAAAACCCTATTTTAAACTCAAAACCCTAATTTTTACCCAAAACCCTATTTCAAACCCTAAACCCTAATTTTGACCATAAACCCTAATTTTTACCCAAACCCCAATTTTAAACTCAAAACCCTAATTTTGAGATGAAACCCTAAACCCTAATTTTTATCCTAAACCCTAATTCTAACCCTATTTTTGACCGAAAACCCTATTTTAAACTCAAAACCCTATTTCAAACCCGAAACCCTAACTTTGACCCGAATAACTCAATTTGACCCATAACACTAATTCTAACCCTATTTTTGACCCAAAACCCTATTTTAAACTCAAAACCCTATTTCAAACCCTAAACCCTAATTTTGAACCTAAACCCTAATTTTTATATAAAACCCTAATTCTAACCTTATTTTTGACCCAAACCCCAATTTTTAAATCAAAACCCTAATTTTAACCCAAAACCCTAATTTTAAATCAAAACCCTAATTTTAACCCGAAACCGTAATTTTACCCAAAACCCTATTTTAAACTCAAACCCCTATTTCAAACCCTAAACCGTAATTTTGACCATAAACCCTAATTTTTACCCAAAACCCTATTTCAAACCCTAAACCCTAATTTTGACCCTAAATCCTAAAGTTAAACCAAAACCATATTTCTAACCCTAATTTTGACCCTAAACCCTAATTTTGACCCAAAACCCTAATTTTGAACCAAAACCCTAATTCTAACCCTATTTTTGACCCAAAACCCTATTTTAAACTAACCCTAATTTCGACCCAAAACCCTAATTTTGACCCGAAACCCTAATTCTAACCCTATTTTTGACCCAAAACCCTATTTTAAACTCAAAACCCTATTTCAAACCCTAAACCCTAATTTTGACCCGAAACCCTCAATTTGACCCATAACCCTAATTTTGACCCGAAACCCTAATTTTACCCAAAACCCTAATTCTAACCCTATTTTTGACCCAAAACCCTATTTTAAACTCAAAACCCTATTTCAAACCCTAAACCCTAATTTTGACCATAAAACCATCAATTTGACCCATAACCCTAATTTTGACCCGAAACCCTAATTTTACCCAAAACCCTAATTCTAACCCTATTTTTGACCCAAAACCCTATTTTAAACTTAAAACCCTATTTCAAACCCTAAACCCTAATTTTGACCCGAAACCCTCATTTTTACCCAAAACCGTAATTCTAACCTTATTTTTGACCCAAAACCCTATTTTAAACTCAAAACCCTATTTTTGACCCAAAACCCTAATTTTACCCAAAACCCTAATTCTAACCTTATTAAACTCAAACCCTATTTCAAACCCTAAACCCTAATTTTGACCCAAATCCTAATTTGACCTACCCTAATTTTGACCAAACCCTAATTTTGACCCAAAACCCTAATTCTAACCTTATTTTTGACCCCAACCCCTACTTTAAATTCAAAACCCTATTTGAAACCCTAAACCCTAATTTTCAACCTAAACCCTAATTTTTACCCAAAACCGTAATTCTAACCCTATTTTTGACCCAAAACCCTATTTTAAACTCAAAACCCTAATTTTTACCCAAAACCCTATTTCAAACCCTAAACCCTAATTTTGACCATAAACCCTAATTTTTACCCAAACCCCAATTTTAAACTCAAAACCCTAATTTTGAGCCGAAACCCCCTTTGACCCTAAACCCTAAACCCTTTTAATCCGAAACCCTAATTCTAACCCTATTTTTGACCGAAACCCTATTTTAAACTCAAACCCTATTTCAAACCCGAAACCCTAACTTTGACCAATACCTCAATTTGACCCAACCCAAACTCTAACCCTATTTTTGACCCAAAACCCTATTTTAAACTCAAAACCCTATTTCAAACCCTAAACCCTAATTTTGAACCTAAACCCTAATTTTTATATAAAACCCTAATTCTAACCTTATTTTTGACCCAAACCCCAATTTTTAAATCAAAACCCTAATTTTAACCCAAAACCCTAATTTTAAATCAAAACCCTAATTTTAACCACCACCCGTAATTTTACCCAAAACCCTATTTTAAACTCAAACCCCTATTTCAAACCCTAAACCGTAATTTTGACCATAAACCCTAATTTTTACCCAAAACCCTATTTCAAACCCTAAACCCTAATTTTGACCCTAAATCCTAAAGTTAAACCAAAACCATATTTCTAACCCTAATTTTGA
This sequence comes from Sophora flavescens, assembly GCA_030762895.1. Lineage (NCBI taxonomy): Eukaryota > Viridiplantae > Streptophyta > Magnoliopsida > Fabales > Fabaceae > Sophora > Sophora flavescens. The sequence goes on from JAUPTC010000021.1 coordinate 582,843, forward strand.
CCCTAAACCCTAATTTTGACCCAAAACCCTAATTTTGAACCAAAACCCTAATTCTAACCCTATTTTTGACCCAAAACCCTATTTTAAACTCAAATCCATAATTTCGACCCAAAACCCTAATTTTGACCCGAAACCCTAATTCTAACCCTATTTTTGACCCAAAACCCTATTTTAAACTCAAAACCCTATTTCAAACCCTAAACCCTAATTTTGACCCGAAAACCTCAATTTGACCCATAACCCTAATTTTGACCCGAAACCCTAATTTTACCCAAAACCCTAATTCTAACCCTATTTTTGACCCAAAACCCTATTTTAAACTCAAAACCCTATTTCAAACCCTAAACCCTAATTTTGACCCGAAACCCTCAATTTGACCCATAACCCTAATTTTGACCCGAAACCCTAATTCTAACCCTATTTTTGACCCAAAACCCTATTTTAAACTCAAAACCCTATTTCAAACCCTAAACCCTAATTTTGACCCGAAACCCTCATTTTTACCCAAAACCGTAATTCTAACCTTATTTTTGACCCAAAACCCTATTTTAAACTCAAAACCCTATTTTTGACCCGAAACCCTAATTTTACCCAAAACCCTAATTCTAACCTTATTTTTGACCCCAACCCCTACTTTAAATTCAAAACCCTATTTGAAACCCTAAACCCTAATTTTCAACCTAAACCCTAATTTTTACCCAAAACCGTAATTCTAACCCTATTTTTGACCCAAAACCCTATTTCAAACCCTAATTTTTACCCAAAACCCTATTTCAAACCCTAAACCCTAATTTTGACCATAAACCCTAATTTTTACCCAAACCCCAATTTTAAACTCAAAACCCTAATTTTGAGCCGAAACCCCAGTTTTGACCCTAAACCCTAAACCCTAATTTTAATCCGAAACCCTAATTCTAACCCTATTTTTGACCGAAAACCCTATTTTAAACTCAAAACCCTATTTCAAACCCGAAACCCTAACTTTGACCCGAATACCTCAATTTGACCCAAAACCCAAATTCTAACCCTATTTTTGACCCAAAACCCTATTTTAAACTCAAAACCCTATTTCAAACCCTAAACCCTAATTTTGAACCTAAACCCTAATTTTTATATAAAACCCTAATTCTAACCTTATTTTTGACCCAAACCCCAATTTTTAAATCAAAACCCTAATTTTAACCCAAAACCCTAATTTTAAATCAAAACCCTAATTTTAACCCGAAACCGTAATTTTACCCAAAACCCTATTTTAAACTCAAACCCCTATTTCAAACCCTAAACCGTAATTTTGACCATAAACCCTAATTTTTACCCAAAACCCTATTTCAAACCCTAAACCCTAATTTTGACCCTAAATCCTAAAGTTAAACCAAAACCATATTTCTAACCCTAATTTTGACCCTAAACCCTAATTTTGACCCAAAACCCTAATTTTGAACCAAAACCCTAATTCTAACCCTATTTTTGACCCAAAACCCTATTTTAAACTCTCCATAATTTCACCCAAAACCCTAATTTTGACCAAACCCTTATTTTTACCCAAAACCCTAATTTTAACCCTAAACTATTTCAAACCCTAAACCCTAATTTTACCAAACCCAAATACCATAACCCTAATTTTGACCCGAAACCCTAATTTTAACCAAAACCCTAATTCTAACCCTATTTTGACCCCAAACCCTATTTTAAACTCAAAACCCTATTTCAAACCCTAAACCTTAATTTTGACCTTAAACCCTCAATTTGACCCAGAACCCTAATTTTGACCCGAAACCCTAATTTTACCCAAAACCCTAATTCTAACCCTATTTTTTACCCAAAACCCTATTTTAAACTCAAAACCCTATTTCAATCCCTAAACCTTAATTTTGACCTGAAACCCTCATTTTTACCCAAAACCGTAATTTAACCTTATTTTTGACCCAAAACCCTATTTTAAACTCAAAACCCTATTTTTGACCAAAACCCTAATTTTAACCAAAATCCCTAATTCTAACCCTATTTTTAACTCAAAACCCTATTTCAAACCCTAAACCCTAATTTTGACCCAAAATCCTAAATTTACCTAAACCCTAATTTTGACCCGAAACCCTAATTTTACCCAAAACCCTAATTCTAACCTTATTTTTGACCCCAACCCCTACTTTAAATTCAAAACCCTATTTGAAACCCTAAACCCTAATTTTCAACCTAAACCCTAATTTTTACCCAAAACCGTAATTCTAACCCTATTTTTGACCCAAAACCCTATTTTAAACTCAAAACCCTAATTTTTACCCAAAACCCTATTTCAAACCCTAAACCCTAATTTTGACCATAAACCCTAATTTTTACCCAAACCCCAATTTTAAACTCAAAACCCTAATTTTGAGCCAAACCCCGCTTTGACCCTAAACCACTAAACCCTAATTTTAATCAAACCCTAATTCTAACCCTATTTTTGACCGAAACCCTATTTTAAACTCAAAACCCTATTTCAAACCCTAAACCCTAATTTTGACCCAAAACCTCAATTTGACCAAAACCCAAATTCTAACCCTATTTTTGACCCAAAACCCTATTTTAAACTCAAAACCCTATTTCAAACCCTAAACCCTAATTTTGAACCTAAACCCTAATTTTTATATAAAACCCTAATTCTAACCTTATTTTTGACCCAAACCCCAATTTTTAAATCAAAACCCTAATTTTAACCCAAAACCCTAATTTTAAATCAAAACCCTAATTTTAACCCGAAACCGTAATTTTACCCAAAACCCTAATTCTAACCCTATTTTTGACCCAAAACCCTATTTTAAACTCAAAACCCTATTTCAAACCCTAAACCCTAATTTTGACCAACCCTATTTTTACCCAAAACCCTAATTCTAACCCTATTTTTGACCCAAAACCCTATTTTAAACTCAAACCCTATTTTTGACCAAAACCCTAATTTTACCCAAAACCCTAATTCTAACCCTATTTTAAACTCAAACCCTATTTCAAACACTAAACACTAATTTTGATCCAAAATCCTAAATTTGACCCAAACCCTAATTTTGACCAAACCCTAATTTTACCCAAAACCCTAATTCTAACCTTATTTTTGACCCCAACCCCTACTTTAAATTCAAACCCTATTTGAAACCCTAAACCCTAATTTTCACCTAAACCCTAATTTTTACCCAAAACCGTAATTCTAACCCTATTTTTGACCCAAAACCCTATTTTAAACTCAAAACCCTAATTTTTACCCAAAACCCTATTTCAAACCCTAAACCCTAATTTTGACCATAAACCCTAATTTTTACCCAAACCCCAATTTTAAACTCAAAACCCTAATTTTGTGCCGAAACCACAGTTTTGACCATAAACCCTAAACCCTAATTTTAATCAAAACCCTAATTCTAACCCTATTTTTGACCGAAACCCTATTTTAAACTCAAAACCCTATTTCAAACCCGAAACCCTAACTTTGACCAAAACCTCAATTTGACCTAAACCCAAATTCTAACCCTATTTTTGACCCAAAACCCTATTTCAAACCCTAAACCCTAATTTTGAACCTAAACCCTAATTTTTATATAAAACCCTAATTCTAACCTTATTTTTGACCTAAACCCCAATTTTTAAATCAAAACCCTAATTTTAACCCAAAACCCTAATTTTAAATCAAAACCCTAATTTTAACCCAAACCGTAATTTTACCAAAACCCTATTTTAAACTCAAACCCCTATTTCAAACCCTAAACCGTAATTTTGACCATAAACCCTAATTTTACCCAAAACCCTATTTCAAACCCTAAACCTAATTTTGACCCTAAATCCTAAAGTTAAACCAAAACCATATTTCTAACCCTATTTTTGACCCAAAACCCTAATTTTGACCCAAAAACCCACTTTTGAACCCTAAAACCCCCTAATTCTAACCCTATTTTTGACCCAAAACCCTATTTTAAACTCCAAACCCTATTTCAAACCTAAACCTTTGACCCAAAACCCTAATTTTGACCCGAAACCCTAATTTTACCCAAAACCCTAATTCTAACCCTATTTTTGACCCAAAACCCTATTTTAAACTCAAAACCCTATTTCAAACCCTAAACCCTAATTTTGACCCGAAACCCTCAATTTGACCCATAACCCTAATTTTGACCCGAAACCATAATTTTACCCAAAACCCTAATTTTAACCCTATTTTCGACCCAAAACCCTATTTTAAACTCAAAACCCTATTTCAAACCCAAAACCCTAATTTTGACCATAAACCCTAAATTTAACCCTAAACCCTTATTTTGACCCGAAACCCTAATTTTACCCAAAACCCTAATTCTAACCTTATTTTTGACCCCAACCCCTACTTTAAATTCAAAACCCTATTTGAAACCCTAAACCCTAATTTTGACCCTAAACCCTAATTTTTACCCAAAACCGTAATTCTAACCCTATTTTTGACCCAAAACCCTATTTTAAACTCAAAACCCTAATTTTTACCCAAAACCCTATTTCAAACCCTAAACCCTAATTTTGACCATAAACCCTAATTTTTACCCAAACCCCAATTTTAAACTCAAAACCCTAATTTTGAGCCGAAACCCCAGTTTTGACCCTAAACCCTAATTTTAATCCGAAACCCTAATTCTAACCCTATTTTTGACCGAAAACCCTATTTTAAACTCAAAACCCTATTTCAAACCCGAAACCCTAACTTTGACCCGAATACCTCAATTTGAACCATAACCCTAATTCTAACCCTATTTTTGACCCAAAACCCTATTTTAAACTCAAAACCCTATTTCAAACCCTAAACCCTAATTTTGAACCTAAACCCTAATTTTTATATAAAACCCTAATTCTAACCTTATTTTTGACCCAAACCCCAATTTTTAAATCAAAACCCTAATTTTAACCCGAAACCCTAATTTTAACCCGAAACCGTAATTTTACCCAAAACCCTATTTTAAACTCAAACCCCTATTTCAAACCCTAAACCCTAATTTTGACCATAAACCCTCCCAAAACCCTCTTTCAAACCCTAAACCCTAATTTTGACCCTAAATCCTAAAGTTAAACCAAAACCATATTTCTAACCCTAATTTTGACCCAAACCCTAATTTTACCCAAAACCCTAATTTTGAACCAAAACCGTAATTCTAACCCTATTTGTGACCCAAATCCCTATTTTAAACTCAAACCATAATTTCACCCAAAACCCTAATTTTGACCAAACCCTAATTTTACCCAAAACCCTAATTCTAACCCTATTTTTGACCCAAAACCCTATTTTAAACTCAAAACCTATTTCAAACCCTAAACCCTAATTTTGACCAAACCCTCAATTTGACCCATAACCCTAATTTTGACCAAACCCTAATTTTACCCAAAACCCTAATTCTAACCCTATTTTTGACCCAAACCCTATTTTAAACTCAAAACCCTATTTCAAACCCTAAACCCTAATTTTGACCAAACCCTCAATTTGACCCATAACCCTTACCAAACCCTAAAAACCAAAACCCTAATTCTAACCCTATTTTTGACCCAAAACCCTATTTTAAACTCAAAACCCTATTTCAAACCCTAAACCCTAATTTTGACCAGAAACCCTCATTTTTACCCAAAACCGTAATTCTAACCTTATTTTTGACCCAAAACCCTATTTTAAACTCAAAACCCTATTTTTGACCCGAAACCCTAATTTTACCCAAAACCCTAATTCTAACCCTATTTTTGACCCAAAACCCTATTTTAAACTCAAAACCCTAATTTTTACCCAAAACCCTATTTCAAACCCTAAACCCTAATTTTGACCATAAACCCTAATTTTTACCCAAACCCCAATTTTAAACTCAAAACCCTAATTTTGAGCCGAAACCCCATTTTTGACCATAAACCCTAAACCCTAATTTTAATCTGAAACCCTAATTCTAACCCTATTTTTGACCGAAAACCCTATTTTCAACTCAAAACCATATTTCAAACCCGAAACCCTAACTTTGACCCGAATACCTCAATTTGACCCAGAACCTAAATTCTAACCCTATTTTTGACCCAAAACCATATTTTAAAATCAAAACCCTATTTCATACCCTAAACCCTAATTTTGAACCTAAACCCTAATTTTTATATAAAACCCTAATTCTAACCTTATTTTTGACCCAAACCCCAATTTTTAAATCAAAACCCTAATTTTAACCCAAAACCCTAATTTTAAATCAAAACCCTAATTTTAACCCGAAACCGTAATTTTACCAAAAACCCTATTTTAAACTCAAACCCCTATTTCAAACCCTAAACCGTAATTTTGACCATAAACCCTAAATTTTACCCAAAACCCTATTTCAAACCCTAAACCCTAATTTTGACCCTAAATCCTAAAGTTAAACCAAAACCATATTTCTAACCCTAATTTTGACCCTAAACCCTAATTTTGACCCAAAACCCTAATTTTGAACCGAAACCCTAATTCTAACCCTATTTTTGACCCAAAACCCTATTTTAAACTCAAATCCATAATTTCGACCCAAAACCGTAATTTTGACCCGAAACCCTAATTTTACCCAAAACCCTAATTCTAACCCTATTTTTGACCCAAAACCCTATTTTAAACTCAAAACCCTATTTAAAACCCTAAACCCTAATTTTGAACCGAAACCCTCAATTTGACCCATAACCCTAATTTTGACCCGAAACCCTAATTTTACCCAAAACCCTAATTCTAACCCTATTTTTGACCCAAAACCCTATTTTAAACTCAAAACCCTATTTCAAACCCTAAACCCTAATTTTGACCCGAAACCCTCAATTTGACCCATAACCCTAATTTTGACCCGAAACCCTAATTTTACCCAAAACCCTAATTCTAACCCTATTTTTGACCCAAAACCCTATTTTAAACTCAAAACCCTATTTCAAACCCTAAACCCTAATTTTGACCCGAAACCCTCATTTTTACCCAAAACCGTAATTCTAACCTTATTTTTTACCCAAAACCCTATTTTAAACTCAAAACCCTATTTTTGACCCGAAACCCTAATTTTACCCAAAACCCTAATTCTAACCCTATTTTAAACTCAAAACCCTATTTCAAACCCTAAACCCTAATTTTGACCCAAAATCCTAAATTTGACCCAGAACCCTAATTTTGACCCGAAACCCTAATTTTACCCAAAACCCTAATTCTAACCTTATTTTTGACCCCAACCCCTACTTTAAATTCAAAACCCTATTTGAAACCCTAAACCCTAATTTTGACCCTAAACCCAAATTTTTACCCAAAACCGTAATTCTAACCCTATTTTTGACCCAAAACCCTATTTTAAACTCAAAACCCTAATTTTACCCAAAACCCTAATTCTAACCCTAAACCCTAATTTTGACCATAAACCCTAATTTTTACCCAAACCCCAATTTTAAACTCAAAACCCTAATTTTGAGCCGAAACCCCAGTTTTGACCCTAAACCCCAAACCATAAACCCTAATTTTAATCCGAAACCCTAATTCTAACCCTATTTTTGACCGAAAACCCTATTTTAAACTCAACCCTATTTCAAACCCGAAACCCTAACTTTGACCCGAATACCTCAATTTGACCCAGAACCCAAATTCTTACCCTATTTTTGACCCAAAACCCTATTTTAAACTCAAAACCCTATTTCAAACCCTAAACCCTAATTTTGAACCTAAACCCTAATTTTTATATAAAACCCTAATTCTAACCTTATTTTTGACCCAAACCCCAATTTTTAAATGAAAACCCTAATTTTAACCCAAAACCCTAATTTTAAATCAAAACCCTAATTTTAACCCGAAACCGTAATTTTACCCAAAACCCTATTTTAAACTCAAACCCCTATTTCAAACCCTAAACCGTAATTTTGACCATAAACCCTAAATTTTACCCAAAACCCTATTTCAAACCCTAAACCATAATTTTGACCCTAAACCCTAATTTTGACCCAAAACCCTAATTTTGAACCAAAACCCTAATTCTAACCTTATTTTTGACCCAAAACCCTATTTTAAACTCAAATCCATAATTTCGACCCAAAACCCTAATTTTGACCCGAAACCCTAATTTTACCCAAAACCCTAATTCTAACCCTATTTTTGACCCAAAACCCTATTTTAAACTCAAAACCCTATTTCAAACCCTAAACCCTAATTTTGAGCCGAAACCCTCAATTTGACCCATAACCCTAATTTTGACCCGAAACCCTAATTTTACCCAAAACCCTAATTCTAACCCTATTTTTGACCAAAACCCCTATTTGAAACTCAAAACCCTATTTCAAAACCTAAACCCTAATTTTGACCCGAAACCCTCAATTTAACCCATAACCCTAATTTTGACCCGAAACCCTAATTTTACCCAAAACCCTAATTCTAACCCTATTTTTGACCCAAAACCCTATTTTAAACTCAAAACCCTATTTCAAACCCTAAACCCTAATTTTGACCCGAAACCCTCATTTTTACCCAAAACCGTAATTCAAACCTTATTTTTGACCCAAAACCCTATTTTAAACTCAAAACCCTATTTTTGACCCGAAACCCTAATTTTACCCAAAACCCTAATTCTAACCCTATTTTAAACTCAAAACCCTATTTCAAACCCTAAACCCTAATTTTGACCCAAAATCCTAAATTTGACCCAGAACCCTAATTTTTACCCGAAACCCTAATTTTACCCAAAACCCTAATTCTAACCTTATTTTTGACCCCAACATCCACTTTAAATTCAAAACCCTAAACCATAATTTTGACCCTAAACCCTAATTTTTACCCAAAACCGTAATTCTAACCCTATTTTTGACCCAAAACCCTATTTTAAACTCAAAACCCTAATTTTTACCCAAAACCCTATTTCAAACCCTAAACCCTAATTTTGACCATAAACCCTAATTTTTACCCAAACCCCAATTTTAAACTCAAAACCCTAATTTTGAGCCGAAACCCCAGTTTTGACCCTAAACCCTAATTTTATTCCGAAACCCTAATTCTAACCCTATTTTTGACCGAAAACCCTATTTTAAACTCAAAACCCTATTTCAAACCCGAAACCCTAACTTTGACCCGAATACCTCAATTTGAACCAGAACCCAAATTCTAACCCTATTTTTGACCCAAAACCCTATTTTAAACTCAAAACACTATTTCAAACCCTAAACCCTAATTTTGAACCTAAACCCTAATTTTTATATAAAACCCTAATTCTAACCTTATTTTTGACCCAAACCCCAATTTTTAAATCAAAACCCTAATTTTAACCCAAAACCCTAATTTTAACCCGAAACCGTAATTTTACCCAAAACCCTATTTTAAACTCAAACCCCTATTTCAAACCCTAAACCGTAATTTTGACCATAAACCCTAATTTTTACCCAAAACCCTATTTCAAACCCTAAACCCTAATTTTGACCCTAAATCGTAAAGTGAAACCAAAACCATATTTCTAACCCTAATTTTGACCCAAAACCCTAATTTTGAACCAAAACCCTAATTCTAACCCTATTTTTGACCCAAAACCCTATTTTAAACTCAAATCCATAATTTCGACCCAAAACCCTAATTTTGACCCGAAACCCTAATTTTACCCAAAACCCTAATTCTAACCCTATTTTTGACCCAAAACCCTATTTTAAACTCAAAACCCTATTTCAAACCCTAAACCCTAATTTTGACCCGAAACACTCAATTTGACCCATAACCCTAATTTTGACCCGAAACCCTAATTTTACCCAAAACCCTAATTCTAACCCTATTTTTGACCCAAAACCCTATTTGAAACTCAAAACCCTATTTCAAACCCTAAACCCTAATTTTGACCCGAAACCCTCAATTTGACCCATAACCCTAATTTTGACCCGAAACCCTAATTTTACCCAAAACCCTAATTCTAACCCTATTTTTGACCCAAAACCCTATTTTAAACTCAAAACCCTATTTCAAACCCTAAACCCTAATTTGACCCGAAACCCTCATTTTTACCCAAAACCGTAATTCTAACCTTATTTTTGACCCAAAACCCTATTTTAAACTCAAAACCCTATTTTTGACCCGAAACCCTAATTTTACCCAAAACCCTAATTCTTACCCTATTTTAAATTCAAAACCCTATTTCAAACCCTAAACCCTAATTTTGACCCAAAATCCTAAATTTGACCCAGAACCCTAATTTTGACCCGAAACCCTAATTTTACCCAAAACCCTAATTCTAACCTTATTTTTGACCC
>JAUPTC010000021.1:593560-647180 GCA_030762895.1 Sophora flavescens
AGGTTAGAATTACGGTTTTGGGTAAAAATTAGGGTTTCGGGTCAAAATTACGGTTTAGGGTTTGAAATAGGGTTTTGAGTTTAAAATAGGGTTTTGGGTAAAATTAGGGTTTCGGGTTAAAATTAGGGTTTTGGGTTAAAATTATGGTTTTGGGTTAAAATTAGGGTTTTGATTTAAAAATTGGAGTTTGGGTCAAAAATAATGTTAGAATTAGGGTTTTATATAAAAAATAGGGTTTAGGTTCAAAATTAGGGTTTAGGGTTTGAAATAGGGTTTTGAGTTTAAAATAGGGTTTTGGGTCAAAAATAGGGTTAGAATTAGGGTTCTGGGTCAAATTGAGGTATTCGGGACAAAGTAGGGTTTCGGGTTTGAATTAGGGTTTTGAGTTTAAAATAGGGTTTTGGGTCAAAAATAGGTTAGAATTAGGGTTTTGGATTAAATTAGGTTTGGATTAAAATTAGGGTTTAGGGTTTAGGGTCAAACGGGGTTTTGGCTCAAAATTAGGTTTTGAGTTTAAAATTGGGGTTTGTGTAAAATTTAGGGTTTATGGTCAAATTTTTGGTTTTGTGTTTGTACTCGGGTTTTGGTTAAAAATTAGGGTTTTGAGTTTAAAATAGGGTTTTGGGTCAAAAATAGGGTTAGAATTAGGGTTTGGGTAAAAATTAGGGTTTATGGTCAAAATTAGGGTTTAGGGTTTCAAATAGGGTTTTGAATTTAAAGTAGGGGTTTGGGTCAAAAATAAGGTTAGAATTAGGGTTTTGGGTAAAATTAGGGTATCGGCTCAAAATTCGGGTTAACTCTAAAATATAGGAATTTGGGTCAAAATTAGGGTTTAGGGTTTGAAATAGGGTTTGAGTTTAAAATAGGATTAGAATTAGGGTTTTGGGTAAAATTAGGGTTTGGGTCTAAATTAGGGTTATGGGTCAAATTGAGGGTTTGGTCAAAATTAGGGTTTTGGGTCAAAAATAGGGTTTTGAGTTTAAAATAGGGTTTTGGGTCAAAAATAGGGTTAGAATTAGGGTTTTTGGTCAACTTTAGGATTTAGGGTCAAAATTAGGGCTTAGGGTTTGAAATAGGGTTTTGAGTTTAAAATAGGGTTTTGGGTCAAAAATAGGGTTAGAATTAGGGTTTTGGGTCAAATTGAGGTATTCGGGACAAAGTTAGGGTTTCGGGTTTGAAATAGGGTTTTAGGTTTAAAATAGGGTTTGGGTCAAAAATAGGGTTAGAATTAGGGTTTCGGATTAAAATTAGGGTTTAGGGTTTAGGGCCAAAGTGGGGTTTAGGCTCAAAAATTAGGGTTTTAGTTTAAAATTGGGGTTTGGGTAAAATTAGGGTTTATGGTCAAAATTAGGGTTTAGGGTTTGAAATAGGGTTTTGGGTAAAAATTAGGGTTTTGAGTTTAAAATAGGGTTTTGGGTCAAAAATAGGGTTAGAATTACGGTTTTGGGTAAAAATTAGGGTTTAGGGTTTCAAATAGGGTTTTGAATTTAAAGTAGGGGTTGGGGTCAAAAATAAGGTTAGAATTAGGGTTTTGGGTAAAATTAGGGTTTCGGGTCAAAATTAGGGTTTAGGTCAATTTTAGGATTTTGGGTCAAAATTAGGGTTTAGGGTTTGAAATAGGGTTTTGAGTTTAAAATAGGGTTAGAATTAGGGTTTTGGGTAAAATTAGGGTTTCGTGCAAAAATAGGGTTTTGAGTTTAAAATAGGGTTTTGGGTCAAAAATAAGGTTAGAATTACGATTTTGGATAAAAATGAGGGTTTCGGGTCAAAATTAGGGTTTAGGGTTTGAAATAGGGTTTTGAGTTTAAAATAGGGTTTTGGGTCAAAAATAGGGTTAGAATTAGGGTTTTGGGTAAAATTAGGGTTTCGGGTCAAAATTAGGGTTATGGGTCAAATTGAGGGTTTTGGGTCAAAATTAGGGTTTTGGGTCAAAAATAGGGTTAGAATTAGGGTTTTGGGTCAAAAATATGTTTAGAATTACTGTTTTGGTTAAAAATCAGGGTTTCGGTTAAAATTAAGGGATTAGGGTTTTAAATAGGTTTATGAGTTTAAAATAGGGTTTTGGGTCAAAAATAGGTTTAGAATTAGGGTTTTGGGTAAAATTAGGGTTTCGGGTAAAAATTAGGGTTATGGGTCAAAATGAGGGTTTCGGGTCAAAATTAGGGTTTAGGGTTTAGGGTCAAAATTAGGGTGTTGGGTCAAAATTAGGGTTTTGAGTTTAAAATAGGGTTTTGGTTCAAAAATAGGGTCAAAATTAGGGTTTTGTGTTTGAAATAGGGTTTTGGGTAAAAATTAGGGTTTATGTTCAAAATTAGGGTTTAGGGTTTGAAATAGGGTTTTGAGTTTAAAATAGGGTTTTGGGTCAAAAAAAGGGTTAGAATTAGGGTTTTGGATAAAATTAGGGTTTAGGGTCAAATTAGGGTTTGGTCAAAACTAGGGTTAGAATTAGGGTTTTGGGTAAAATTAGGGTTTCGGGTCAAAATTAGGGTTATGGGTCAAATTTAGGATTTTGGGTCAAAATTAGGGTTTAGGGTTTGAAATAGGGTTTTGAGTTTAAAATAGGGTTAGAATTAGGGTTTTGGGTAAAATTAGGGTTTCGGGTCAAAAATAGGGTTTTGAGTTTAAAATAGGGTTTTGGGTCAAAAATAAGGTTAGAATTACGATTTTGGGTAAAAATGAGGGTTTCGGGTCAAAATTAGGGTTTAGGGTTTGAAATAGGGTTTTGAGTTTAAAATAGGGTTTTGGGTCAAAAATAGGGTTAGAATTAGGGTTTTGGGTAAAATTAGGGTTTCGGGTCAAAATTAGGGTTATGGGTCAAATTGAGGGTTTCGGGTCAAAATTAGGGTTTTGGGTCAAAAATAGGGTTAGAATTAGGGTTTTGGGTCAAAAATAAGGTTAGAATTACGGTTTTGGGTAAAAATGAGGGTTTCGGGTCAAAATTAGGGTTTAGGGTTTGAAATAGGGTTTTGAGTTTAAAATAGGGTTTTGGGTCAAAAATAGGTTTAGAATTAGGGTTTTGGGTAAAATTAGGGTTTCGGGTAAAAATTAGGGTTATGGGTCAAAATGAGGGTTTCGGGTCAAAATTAGGGTTTAGGGTTTAGGGTCAAAATTAGGGTGTTGGGTCAAAATTAGGGTTTTGAGTTTAAAATAGGGTTTTGGTTCAAAAATAGGGTCAAAATTAGGGTTTTGTGTTTGAAATAGGGTTTTGGGTAAAAATTAGGGTTTATGTTCAAAATTAGGGTTTAGGGTTTGAAATAGGGTTTTGAGTTTAAAATAGGGTTTTGGGTCAAAATTAGGGTTAGAATTAGGGTTTCGGATTAAAATTAGGGTTTAGGGTTTAGGGTCAAATTAGGGTTTCGGGTCAAAAATAGGGTTAGAATTAGGGTTTTGGGTAAAATTAGGGTTTCGGGTCAAAAATAGGGTTTTGAGTTTAAAATAGGGTTTGGGGTCAAAAATAAGGTTAGAATTACGGTTTTGGGTAAAAATGAGGGTTTCGGGTCAAAATTAGGGTTTAGGGTTTGAAATAGGGTTTTGAGTTTAAAATAGGGTTTTGGGTCAAAAATAGGGTTAGAATTAGGGTTTTGGGTAAAATTAGGGTTTCGGGTCAAAATTAGGGTTATGGGTCAAATTGAGGGTTTCGGGTCAAAATTAGGGTTTAGGGTTTGAAATAGGGTTTTGAGTTTAAAATAGGGTTTTGGGTCAAAAATAGGGTTAGAATTAGGGTTTTGGGTCAAAATTAGGGTTTCGGGTCGAAATTATGGATTTGAGTTTAAAATAGGGTTTTGGGTCAAAAATAGGGTTAGAATTTGGGTTTTGGTTCAAAATTAGGGTTTTGGGTCAAAATTAGGGTTTAGGGTCAAAATTAGGGTTAGAAATATGGTTTTGGTTTAACTTTAGGATTTAGGGTCAAATTTATGGTTTAGGGTTTGAAATAGGGTTTTGGGTCAAAAATAGGGTTAGAATTAGGGTTTTGGGTAAAATTAGGGTTTCGGGTCAAAATTAGGGTTTTGGGTCGAAATTATGGATTTGAGTTTAAAATAGGGTTTTTGGTCAAAAATTGGGTTAGAATTAGGGTTTTGGTTCAAAATTAGCGTTTTGGGTCAAAATTAGGGTTTAGGGTCAAAATTAGGGTTAGAAATATGGTTTTGGTTTAACTTTAGGATTTAGGGTCAAAATTAGGGTTTAGGGTTTGAAATAGGGTTTTGGATAAAATTTAGGGTTTCTGGTCAAAATTACGGTTTAGGGTTTGAAATAGGGGTTTGAGTTTAAAATAGGGTTTTGGGTAAAATTACGGTTTCGGGTTAAAATTAGGGTTTTGATTTAAAATTAGGGTTTTGGGTTAAAATTAGGGTTTTGATTTAAAAATTGGGGTTTGGGTCAAAAATAAGGTTAGAATTAGGGTTTTATATAAAAATTAGGGTTTAGGTTCAAAATTAGGGTTTAGGGTTTGAAATAGGGTTTTGAGTTTAAAATAGGGTTTTGGGTCAAAAATAGGGTTAGAATTAGGGTTCTGGGTCAAATTGAGGTATTCGGGACAAAGTTAGGGTTTCGGGTTTGAAATAGGGTTTTGAGTTTAAAATAGGGTTTTGGGTCAAAAATAGGGTTAGAATTAGGGTTTCGGATTAAAATTAGGGTTTAGGGTCAAAACTGGGGTTTCGGCTCAAAATTAGGGTTTTGAGTTTAAAATTGGGGTTTGGGTAAAAATTAGGGTTTATGGTCAAAATTAGGGTTTAGGGTTTGAAATAGGGTTTTGGGTAAAAATTAGGGTTTTGAGTTTAAAATAGGGTTTTGGGTCAAAAATAGGGTTAGAATTAGGGTTTTGGGTAAAAATTAGGGTTTAGGGTCAAAATTAGGGTTTAGGGTTTCAAATAGGGTTTTGAATTTAAAGTAGGGGTTGGGGTCAAAAATAAGGTTAGAATTAGGGTTTTGGGTAAAATTAGGGTTTCGGGTCAAAATTAGGGTTCTGGGTCAAATTTAGGATTTTGGGTCAAAATTAGGGTTTAGGGTTTGAAATAGAGTTTTGAGTTTAAAATAGGGTTTTGGGTCAAAAATAGGGTTAGAATTAGGGTTTTGGGTAAAATTAGGGTTTCGGGTCAAAATTAGGGTTATGGGTCAAATTGAGGGTTTCGGGTCAAAATTAGGGTTTTGGGTCAAAATTAGGGCTTTGAGTTTAAAATAGGGTTTTGGGTCAAAAATAGGGTTAGAATTAGGGTTTTTGGTCAACTTTAGGATTTAGGGTCAAAATTAGGGTTTAGGGTTTGAAATAGGCGTTTGAGTTTAAAATAGGGTTTTGGGTAAAATTACGGTTTAGGGTTAAAATTATGGTTTTGATTTAAAATTAGGGTTTTGGGTTAAAATTAGGGTTTTGATTTAAAAATTGGGTTTTGGGTCAAAAATAAGGTTAGAATTAGGGTTTTAGATAAAATTAGGGTTTAGGGTCAAAATTAGGGTTTAGGGTTTGAAATAGGGTTTTTAGTTTAAAATAGGGTTTTGGGTCAAAAATAGGTTTTGAATTAGGGTTCTGGGTCAAATTGAGGTTTTCGGGTCAAAGTTAGGGTTCTTGGTCAAATTAAGGTTTTCGGGTCAAAATTATGGGTTTAGGGTTTGAAATAGGGTTTTGGTTCAAAAATAGGGTTAGAATTAGGGTTTTGGGTAAAATTAGGGTTTCGGATTAAAATTAGTGTTTAGGGTTTAGGGTCAAAATTAGGGTGTTGGGTCAAAATTAGGGTTTTGAGTTTAAAATAGGGTTTTGGTTCAAAAATAGGGTCAAAATTAGGGTGTTGGGTCAAAATTAGGGTTTTGTGTTTGAAATAGGGTTTTGGGTAAAAATTAGGGTTTATGTTCAAAATTAGGGTTTAGGGTTTGAAATAGGGTTTTGAGTTTAAAATAGGGTTTTGGGTCAAAATTAGGGTTAGAATTAGGGTTTCGGATTAACATTAGGGTTTAGGGTCAAATTAGGGTTTCGGGTCAAAAATAGGGTTAGAATTAGGGTTTTGGGTAAAATTAGGGTTTCGGGTCAAAAATAGGGTTTTGAGTTTAAAATAGGGTTTGGGGTCAAAAATAAGGTTAGAATTACGGTTTTGGGTAAAAATGAGGGTTTCGGGTCAAAATTAGGGTTTAGGGTTTGAAATAGGGTTTTGAGTTTAAAATAGGGTGTTGGGTCAAAAATAGGGTTAGAATTAGGGTTTTGGGTAAAATTAGGGTTTCGGGTCAAAATTAGGGTTATGGGTCAAATTGAGGGTTTCGGGTCAAAATTAGGGTTTAGGGTTTGAAATAGGGTTTTGAGTTTAAAATAGGGTTTTGGGTCAAAAATAGGGTTAGAATTAGGGTTTTGGGTAAAATTAGGGTTTCGGGTCAAAATTAGGGTTTTGGGTCGAAATTATGGATTTGAGTTTAAAATAGGGTTTTGGGTCAAAAATAGGGTTAGAATTAGGGTTTTGGTTCAAAATTAGGGTTTTGGGTCAAAATTAATGATTAGGGTCAAAATTAGGGTTAGAAATATGGTTTTGGTTTAACTTTAGGATTTAGGGTCAAAATTAGGGTTTAGGGTTTGAAATAGGGTTTTGGGTAAAAATTAGGGTTTATGGTCAAAATTACGGTTTTGGGTTTGAAATAGGGGTTTGAGTTTAAAATAGGGTTTTGGGTAAAATTACGGTTTCGGGTTAAAATTAGGGTTTTATATAAAAATAAGGTTAGAATTAGGGTTTTATTTAAAAATTAGGGTTTAGGGTTTGAAATAGGGGGTTTGAGTTTAAAATAGGGTTGGGGGTCAAAAATAGGGTTAGAATTAGGGTTCTGGGTCAAACTGAGGTTTTCGGGTCAAAGTTAGGGTTTCGGGTTTGAAATAGGGTTGAGTTTAAAATAGGGTTTTGGGTCAAAAATAGGGTTAGAATTAGGGTTTCGGATTAAAATTAGGGTTTCGGATTAAAATTAGGGTTTAGGGTCAAAACTGGGGTTTCGGCTCAAAATTAGGGTTTTGAGTTTAAAATTGGGGTTTGGGTAAAAATTAGGGTTTATGGTCAAAATTAGGGTTTAGGGTTTGAAATAGGGTTTTGGGTAAAAATTAGGGGTTTGAGTTTAAAATAGGGTTTTGGGTCAAAAATAGGGTTAGAATTACGGTTTTGGGTAAAAATTAGGGTTTATGGTCAAAATTAGGGTTTAGGGTTTCAAATAGGGTTTTGAATTTAAAGTAGGGGTTGGGGTCAAAAATAAGGTTAGAATTAGGGTTTTGGGTAAAATTAGGGTTTCGGGTCAAAATTAGGGTTCTGGGTCAAATTTAGGATTTTGGGTCAAAATTAGGGTTTAGGGTTTGAAATAGGGTTTTGAGTTTAAAATAGGGTTAGAATTAGGGTTTCGGGTCTAAATTAGGGTTATGGGTCAAATTGAGGGTTTCGTGTCAAAATTAGGGTTTTGGGTCAAAAATAGGGTTAGAATTAGGGTTTTTGGTCAACTTTAGGATTTAGGGTCAAAATTAGGGCTTAGGGTTTGAAATAGGGTTTTGAGTTTAAAATAGGGTTTTGGGTCAAAAATAGGGTTAGAATTAGGGTTGGTCAAATTGAGGTTTGGACAAAGTTAGGGTTTGGGTTTGAAATAGGGTTTTGGTTTAAAATAGGGTTTGGGTCAAAAATAGGGTTAGAATTAGGGTTTTGGATTAAAATTAGGGTTTAGGGTTTAGGTCAGGTAGGGTTTGGCTCAAAATTAGGGTTTTAGTTTAAAATTGGGGTTTGGGTAAAAATTAGGGTTTATGGTCAAAATTAGGGTTTAGGGTTTGAAATAGGGTTTGGGTAAAATTAGGGTTTTGAGTTTAAAATAGGGTTTTGGGTCAAAAATAGGTTAGAATTAGGGTTTTGGGTAAAATTAGGGTTTGGTCAAAATTAGGGTTGGGTCAATTTAGGATTTTGGGTCAAAATTAGGGTTTAGGGTTTGAAATAGGGTTTTGAGTTTAAAATAGGGTTAGAATTAGGGTTTTGGGTAAAATTAGGGTTTCAGGTCAAAAATAGGGTTTTGAGTTTAAAATAGGGTTTTGGGTCAAAAATAAGGTTAGAATTACGATTTTGGGTAAAAATGAGGGTTTCGGGTCAAAATTAGGGTTTAGGGTTTGAAATAGGGTTTTGAGTTTAAAATAGGGTTTTGGGTCAAAAATAGGGTTAGAATTAGGGTTTTGGGTAAAATTAGGGTTTCGGGTCAAAATTAGGGTTATGGGTCAAATTGAGGGTTTCGGGTCAAAATTAGGGTTTTGGGTCAAAAATAGGGTTAGAATTAGGGTTTTGGGTCAAAAATAAGGTTAGAATTACGGTTTTGGGTAAAAATTAGGGTTTCGGGTCAAAATTACGGTTTAGGGTTTGAAATAGGGTTTTGAGTTTAAAATAGGGTTTTGGGTAAAATTAGGGTTTCGGGTTAAAATTAGGGTTTTGGGTTAAAATTATGGTTTTGGGTTAAAATTAGGGTTTTGATTTAAAAATTGGGGTTTGGGTCAAAAATAAGGTTAGAATTAGGGTTTTATATAAAAAATAGGGTTTAGGTTCAAAATTAGGGTTTAGGGTTTGAAATAGGGTTTTGAGTTTAAAATAGGGTTTTGGGTCAAAAATAGGGTTAGAATTAGGGTTCTGGGTCAAATTGAGGTATTCGGGACAAAGTTAGGGTTTCGGGTTTGAAATAGGGTTTTGAGTTTAAAATAGGGTTTTGGGTCAAAAATAGGGTTAGAATTAGGGTTTTGGGTAAAATTAGGGTTTCGGATTAAAATTAGGGTTTAGGGTTTAGGGTCAAAACTGGGGTTTCGGCTCAAAATTAGGGTTTTGAGTTTAAAATTGGGGTTTGGGTAAAAATTAGGGTTTATGGTCAAAATTAGGGTTTAGGGTTTGAAATAGGGTTTTGGGTAAAAATTAGGGTTTTGAGTTTAAAATAGGGTTTTGGGTCAAAAATAGG
Organism: Sophora flavescens; assembly: GCA_030762895.1. Classification (NCBI taxonomy): domain Eukaryota; kingdom Viridiplantae; phylum Streptophyta; class Magnoliopsida; order Fabales; family Fabaceae; genus Sophora; species Sophora flavescens. The sequence continues at coordinate 602,486 of JAUPTC010000021.1, forward strand.
GTTAGAATTACGGTTTTGGGTAAAAATTAGGGTTTAGGGTTTCAAATAGGGTTTTGAATTTAAAGTAGGGGTTGGGGTCAAAAATAAGGTTAGAATTAGGGTTTTGGGTAAAATTAGGGTTCTGGGTCAAATTTAGGATTTTGGGTCAAAATAAGGGTTTAGGGTTTGAAATAGGGTTTTGAGTTTAAAATAGGGTTAGAATTAGGGTTTTGGGTAAAATTAGGGTTTTGAGTTTAAAATAGGGTTTTGGGTCAAAAATAGGGTTAGAATTACGATTTTGGGTAAAAATGAGGGTTTAGGTCAAAATTAGGGTTTAGGGTTTGAAATAGGGTTTTGAGTTTAAAATAGGTTTTGGGTCAAAAATAGGGTTAGAAATTAGGGTTTGGGTAAAATTAGGGTTTGGTCAAAATTAGGGTTTGGGTCAAATTAGGGTTTGGGTCAAAATTAGGGTTTTGGGTCAAAAATAGGGTTTAGAAATTAGGGTTTTGGGTCAAAAATAAGGTTAGAATTACGGTTTTGGTAAAAATAGTTATTGTCAAAATTAGGTTTAGGGTTTGAAATAGGGTTTTGAGTTTAAAATAGGGTTTTGGGTTAAAAATAGGGTTAGAATTAGGGTTTTGGGTAAAATTAGGGTTTAGGTCAAAATTAGGTTAGGGTCAAAATGAGGGTTTTGGTCAAAATTAGGGTTTAGGGTTTGAAATAGGGTTTTGAGTTTAAAATAGGGTTTTGGGTCAAAAATAGGGTTAGAATTAGGGTTTTGGGTAAAATTAGGGTTTGGTCAAAATTAGGGTTTTGGGTTTGAAATTAGGGTTTGAGTTTAAAATAGGGTTTTGGGTCAAAAATAGGGTTAGAATTAGGGTTTTGGTTCAAAATTAGGTTTTGGGTCAAAATTAGGGTTTAGGGTCAAAATTAGGGTTAGAAATTGGTTTTGGTTTAACTTTAGGATTAGGTTTGGTCAAAATTAGGTTTAGGGTTTGAAATAGGGTTTTGAGTTTAAAATAGGGTTTTGGGTAAAATTAGGGTTTGGGTTAAAATTAGGGTTTTGATTTAAAATTAGGGTTTTGGGTTAAAATTAGGGTTTTGATTTAAAAATTGGGGTTTGGGTCAAAAATAAGGTTAGAATTAGGGTTTTATATAAAAATTAGGGTTTAGGTTCAAAATTAGGGTTTAGGGTTTGAAATAGGGTTGAGTTTAAAATAGGGTTTTCGGTCAAAAATAGGGTTAGAAGTAGGGTTTCGGATTAAAATAAAGGTTTAGGGTTTAGGGTCAATTAGGGTTTAGGTCAAAATTAGGGTTTTGAGTTTAAAATTAGGGTTTTGGGTCAAAATTAGGGTTTATGGTCAAAATTAGGGTTTAGGGTTTGAAATAGGGTTTTGGGTAAAAATTAGGGTTTTGAGTTTAAAATAGGGTTTTGGGTCAAAAATATGGTTAGAATTAGGGTTTTGGGTAAAAATTAGGGTTTAGGGTCAAAATTAGGGTTTAGGGTTTCAAATAGGGTTTTGAATTTAAAGTAGTGGTCAAAAATAAGGTTAGAATTAGGGTTTTGGGTAAAATTAGGGTTTCGGGTCAAAATTAGGGTTCTGGGTCAAATTTAGGATTTTGGGTCAAAATTAGGGTTTAGGGTTTGAAATAGAGTTTTGAGTTTAAAATAGGGTTTTGGGTCAAAAATAGGGTTAGAATTAGGGTTTTGGGTAAAATTAGGGTTTCGGGTCAAAATTAGGGTTATGTGTCAAATTGAGGGTTTCGGGTCAAAATTAGGGTTTTGGGTCAAAATTAGGGTTTTGAGTTTAAAATAGGGTTTTGGGTCAAAAATAGGGTTAGAATTAGGGTTTTTGGTCAACTTTAGGATTTAGGGTCAAAATTAGGGTTTAGGGTTTGAAATAGGCGTTTGAGTTTAAATTAGGGTTTGGGGTAAAAAATAGGGTTAGAATTAGGGTTCTGGGTCAAACTGAGGTTTTCGGGTCAAAGTTAGGGTTTCGGGTTTGAAATAGGGTTGAGTTTAAAATAGGGTTTTGGGTCAAAAATAGGGTTAGAATTAGGGTTTCGGATTAAAATTAGGGTTTCGGGTCAAAATTAGGGTTAGAATTAGGGTTTTGGGTCAAAAATAAGGTTAGAATTACGGTTTTGGGTAAAAATGAGGGTTTCGGGTCAAAATTAGGGTTTAGGGTTTGAAATAGGGTTTTGAGTTTAAAATAGGGTTTTGGGTCAAAAATAGGGTTAGAATTAGGGTTTTGGGTAAAATTAGGGTTTCGGGTCAAAATTAGGGTTATGGGTCAAAATGAGGGTTTCGGGTCAAAATTAGGGTTTAGGGTTTCAAATAGGGTTTTGAGTTTAAAATAGGGTTTTGGGTCAAAAATAGGGTTAGAATTAGGGTTTTGGGTAAAATTAGGGTTTCGGGTCAAAATTAGGGTTATAGGTCAAATTGAGGGTTTCGGGTCAAAATTAGGGTTTAGGGTTTGAAATAGGGTTTTGTCTAAAAATTAGGGTTTTGGGTCAAAAATAGGGTTAGAATTAGGGTTTTGGGTAAAATTAGGGGTTCGGGTCAAAATTAGGGTTTTGGGTCGAAATTATGGATTTGAGTTTAAAATAGGGTTTTGGGTCAAAAATAGGGTTAGAATTAGGGTTTTGGTTCAAAATTAGGGTTTTGGGTCAAAATTAGGGTTTAGGGTCAAAATTAGGGTTAGAAATATGGTTTTGGTTTAACTTTAGGATTTAGGGTCAAAATTAGGGTTTAGGGTTTGAAATAGGGTTTTGGATAAAATTTAGGGTTTCTGGTCAAAATTACGGTTTAGGGTTTGAAATAGGGTTTTGAGTTTAAAATAGGGTTTTGGGTTAAAATTAGGGTTTCGGGTTAAAATTAGGGTTTCGGGTTAAAATTAGGGTTTTGGGTTAAAATTAGGGTTTTGATTTAAAAATTGGGGTTTGGGTCAAAAATAAGGTTAGAATTAGGGTTTTATATAAAAATTAGGGTTTAGGTTCAAAATTAGGGTTTAGGGTTTGAAATAGGGTTTTGAGTTTAAAATAGGGTTTTGGGTCAAAAATAGGGTTAGAATTAGGGTTCTGGGTCAAATTGAGGTATTCGGGACAAAGTTAGGGTTTCGGGTTTGAAATAGGGTTTTGAGTTTAAAATAGGGTTTTGGGTCAAAAATAGGGTTAGAATTAGGGTTTCGGATTAAAATTAGGGTTTAGGGTCAAAACTGGGGTTTCGGCTCAAAATTAGGGTTTTGAGTTTAAAATTGGGGTTTGGGTAAAAATTAGGGTTTATGGTCAAAATTAGGGTTTAGGGTTTGAAATAGGGTTTTGGGTAAAAATTAGGGTTTTAGTTTAAAATAGGGTTTTGGGTCAAAAATAGGGTTAGAAATAGGGTTTTGGGTAAAAATTAGGGTTTAGGGTCAAAATTTGGGTTTAGGGTTTCAAATAGGGTTTTGAATTTAAAGTAGGGGTTGGGGTCAAAAATAAGGTTAGAATTAGGGTTTTGGGTAAAATTAGGGTTTCGGGTCAAAATTAGGGTTCTGGGTCAAATTTAGGATTTTGGGTCAAAATTAGGGTTTAGGGTTTGAAATAGAGTTTTGAGTTTAAAATAGGGTTTTGGGTCAAAAATAGGGTTTGAATTAGGGTTTTGGGTAAAATTAGGGTTTCGGGTCAAAATTAGGGTTATGGGTCAAATTGAGGGTTTCGGGTCAAAATTAGGGTTTTGAGTTTAAAATAGGGTTTTGGGTCAAAAATAGGGTTAGAATTAGGGTTTTTGGTCAACTTTAGGATTTAGGGTCAAAATTAGGGTTTAGGTTTTGAAATAGGCGTTTGAGTTTAAAATAGGGTTTGGGGTAAAAATAGGTTAGAGTTTAGGGTTAAAATTATGGTTTTGATTTAAAATTAGTCTTTTGGTCGAAAATTAGGGTTTTGATGTTAAAATTGGGTTTTGGGTCAAAAATAAGGTTAGAATTAGGGTTTTAGATAAAATTAGGGTTTAGGGTCTAAATTAGGGTTTAGGGTATGAAATAGGGTGTTTAGTTTACATTAGGGTATAGAGTAAAATTTAGTTTTTGAATTAGGGTTTTGGGTAAAATTTAGGTTTTATGGTCAAACTTAGGGTTGTTGGTCAAATTAAGGTTTTCGGGTCAATATTATGGGTTTAGGGTTTGAAATAGGGTTTTGGTTCAAAAATAGGGTTAGAATTAGGGTTTTGGGTAAAATTGAGGTTTCGGATTAAAATTAGTGTTTAGGGTTTAGGGTCAAAATTAGGGTGTTGGGTCAAAATTAGGGTTTTGAGTTTAAAATAGGGTTTTGGGTCAAAAATAGGGTCAAAATTAGGGTGTTGGGTCAAAATTAGGGTTTTGTGTTTGAAATAGGGTTTTGGGTAAAAATTAGGGTTTATGGTCAAAATTACGGTTTTGGGTTTGAAATAGGGGTTTGAGTTTAAAATAGGGTTTTGGGTAAAATTACGGTTTCGGGTTAAAATTAGGGTTTTATATAAAAATAAGGTTAGAATTAGGGTTTTATTTAAAAATTAGGGTTTAGGGTTTGAAATAGGGGGTTTGAGTTTAAAATAGGGTTGGGGGTCAAAAATAGGGTTAGAATTAGGGTTCTGGGTCAAACTGAGGTTTTCGGGTCAAAGTTAGGGTTTCGGGTTTGAAATAGGGTTGAGTTTAAAATAGGGTTTGGGTAAAATAGGTTAAAATTAGGGTTTGGATTAAAATTAGGGTTTAGGGTCAAAATTAGGGTTTGATCTCAAAATTAGGGTTTTGAGTTTAAAATTGGGGTTTGGGTAAAATTAGGGTTTATGTCAAAATTAGGGTTTAGGGTTAAAATTAGGGTTTTGGGTAAAAATTAGGGTTTGAGTTTAAAATAGGGTTTTGGGTCAAAAATAGGGTTAGAATTACGGTTTTGGGTAAAAATTAGGGTTTGGGTCAAAATTAGGGTTTAGGGTTTCAAATAGGGTTTTGAGTTTAAAGTAGGGGTTTGGGTCAAAAATAAGGTTAGAATTAGGGTTTTGGTTAAAATTAGGGTTTTGGGTCAAAATTGGGTTTGGTCAAAATTAGGATTTTGGGTCAAAATTAGGGTTTTAGGGTTTGAAATAGGGTTTGAGTTTAAAATAGGGTTAAAATTAGGTTTTGGGTAAAATAGGGTTTGGGTCAAAATAGGAGAAATGAGGGTTAGTGTCAAAATTAGGGTTTTGGGTTCAAAATAGGGTTTTGAGTTTAAAATAGGGTTTTGGGTCAAAAATAGGGTTAGAATTAGGGTTTTGGTCAATTTAGGATTTAGGGGTCAAAATTAGGGCTTAGGGTTTGAAATAGGGTTTTGAGTTTAAAATAGGGTTTTGGGTCAAAAATAGGGTTAGAATTAGGGTTCTGGGTCAAATTGAGGTATTCGGGACAAAGTTAGGGTTTCGGGTTTGAAATAGGGTTTTAGGTTTAAAATAGGGTTTGGGTCAAAAATAGGGTTAGAATTAGGGTTTCGGATTAAAATTAGGGTTTAGGGTTTAGGGTCAAAGCGGGGTTTTGGCTCAAAATTAGGGTTTTTAGTTTAAAATTTGGGTTTGGGTAAAAATTAGGGTTTATGGTCAAAATTAGGGTTTAGGGTTTGAAATAGGGTTTGGGTTAGGGTTTGAGTTTAAAATAGGGTTTTGAGTCAAAAATAGGGTTAGAAATTAGGGTTTTGGGTAAAAATTAGGGTTTAGGGTTCAAAATAGGGTTTTGAGTTTAAAGTAGGGTTTTGGGTCAAAAATAAGGTTAGAATTACGATTTTGGGTAAAAATGAGGGTTCTGGTCAAAATTAGGGTTTAGGGTTTGTAAATAGGGTTTTGAGTTTAAAATAGGGTTTTGAGTCAAAAATAGGGTTAGAATTAGGGTTTTTGGGTAAAATTAGGGTTTTGGTCAAAATTAGGGTTTTAGTTTAAAATAGGGTTTTGTCAAAAATGGGTTGTTTGGGTCAAAAAAGTTAGGTTTAGGGTTGGGTTAAAATAGGGTTTGAGTTAAAATAGGGTTTTGGGTCAAAAATAGGTTAGAATTACGGTTTTGGGTAAAATTTAGGGTTTTGGGTCAAAATTAGGGTTTAGGGTTTGAAATAGGGTTTTGAGTTTAAAATAGGGTTTTGGGTCAAAAATAGGGTTAGAATTAGGGTTTTGGGTAAAATTAGGGTTTCGGGTCAAAATTAGGGTTATGGGTCAAAATGGGGTTTTGGTCAAAATTAGGGTTTAGGGTTTGAAATAGGGTTTTGAGTTTAAAATAGGGTTTTGGGTCAAAAATAGGGTTAAAATTAGGGTTTTGGGTAAAATTAGGGTTTGGTCAAAATTAGGGTTTTGGGTGAAATTATGGTTTAGTTTAAATAGGGTTTTGAGTTCAAAAATAGGGTTAGAATTAGGGTTTTGGTTCAAATATTAGGGTTTTGGTTCAAAATTAGGGTTTTGAGTCAAAATTAGGGTTAGAAATATGGTTTTGGTTTAATTAGATTTAGGGTTTTGGGTCAAAATTAGGGTTTAGGGTTTGAAATAGGGGTTTGAGTTTAAAATAGGGTTTTGGGTAAAATTAGGGTTTTAAAATTAGGGTTTTGATTTAAAATTAGGGTTTAGGGTTTGAAATAGGGTTTTGAGTTTAAAATAGGGTTTTGGGTCAAAAATAAGGTTAGAATTAGGGTTTTATATAAAAATTAGGGTTTAGGTTCAAAATTAGGGTTTAGGGTTTGAAATAGGGTTTTGAGTTTAAAATAGGGTTTTGGGTCAAAAATAGGGTTAGAATTAGGGTTTTGGGTAAAATTAGGGTTTGGTAATTAGGGTTTGGTCAAATTAGGGTTTTGGTCAAAATTAGGGTTTTGAGTTTAAAATTAGGGTTTTGGTTTAAAAATAGGGTTTAGGGTTAGGATTTGGGTTAAGGGTTTGAAATAGGGTTTTGGGTAAAAATTAGGGTTTTGAGTCAAAAATAGGGTTTGGGTAAAAATAGGTTAGAATTACGGTTTAGGGTAAAAATAGGGTTTTGGTCAAAGTTAGGGTTTAGGGTTTGAAATAGGGTTGAGTTTAAAATAGGGTTTTGGGTCAAAAATAGGGTTAGAATTAGGGTTAGAATTAGGGTTTAAAATTAGGGTTTCGGATTAAAATTAGGGTTTAGGGTCAAAAATAGGGTTAGAATTAGGGTTTTGGGTCAAAAATAAGGTTAGAATTACGGTTTTGGGTAAAATGATAGGTTTGGGTCAAAATTAGGGTTTAGGGTTTGAAATAGGGTTTTGAGTTTAAAATAGGGTTTTGGTCAAAAATAGGGTTAGAATTAGGGTTTTGGGTAAAATTAGGGTTTAGGGTCAAAATTAGGGTTATGGGTCAAAATGAGGGTTTCGGGTCAAAATTAGGGTTTAGGGTTTGAAATAGGGTTTTGAGTTTAAAATAGGGTTTTGGGTCAAAAATAGGGTTAGAATTAGGGTTTTGGGTAAAATTAGGGTTTCGGGTCAAAATTAGGGTTATAGGTCAAATTGAGGGTTTCGGGTCAAAATTAGGGTTTAGGGTTTGAAATAGGGTTTTGAGTTTAAAATAGGGTTTTGGGTCAAAAATAGGGTTAGAATTAGGGTTTCGGGTAAAATTAGGGGTTCGGGTCAAAATTAGGGTTTTGGGTCGAAATTATGGATTTGAGTTTAAAATAGGGTTTTGGGTCAAAAATAGGGTTAGAATTAGGGTTTTGGTTCAAAATTAGCGTTTTGGGTCAAAATTAGGGTTTAGGGTCAAAATTAGGGTTAGAAATATGGTTTTGGTTTAACTTTAGGATTTAGGGTCAAAATTAGGGTTTAGGGTTTGAAATAGGGTTTTGGATAAAATTTAGGGTTTCTGGTCAAAATTACGGTTTAGGGTTTGAAATAGGGGTTTGAGTTTAAAATAGGGTTTTGGGTAAAATTAGGGTTTTGATTTAAAATTAGGGTTTTGGGTTAAAATTAGGGTTTTGATTTAAAAATTGGGGTTTGGGTCAAAAATAAGGTTAGAATTAGGGTTTTATATAAAAATTAGGGTTTAGGTTCAAAATTAGGGTTTAGGGTTTGAAATAGGGTTTTGAGTTTAAAATAGGGTTTTGGGTCAAAAATAGGGTTAGAATTAGGGTTCTGGGTCAAATTGAGGTATTCGGGACAAAGTTAGGGTTTCGGGTTTGAAATAGGGTTTTGAGTTTAAAATAGGGTTTTGGGTCAAAAATAGGGTTAGAATTAGGGTTTCGGATTAAAATTAGGGTTTAGGGTCAAATCTGGGGTTTCGGCTCAAAATTAGGGTTTTGAGTTTAAAATTGGGGTTTGGGTAAAAATTAGGGTTTATGGTCAAAATTAGGGTTTAGGGTTTGAAATAGGGTTTTGGGTAAAAATTAGGGTTTTAGTTTAAAATAGGGTTTTGGGTCAAAAATAGGGTTAGAAATAGGGTTTTGGGTAAAAATTAGGGTTTAGGGTCAAAATTTGGGTTTAGGGTTTCAAATAGGGTTTTGAATTTAAAGTAGGGGTTGGGGTCAAAAATAAGGTTAGAATTAGGGTTTTGGGTAAAATTAGGGTTTCGGGTCAAAATTAGGGTTCTGGGTCAAATTTAGGATTTTGGGTCAAAATTAGGGTTTAGGGTTTGAAATAGAGTTTTGAGTTTAAAATAGGGTTTTGGGTCAAAAATAGGGTTTGAATTAGGGTTTTGGGTAAAATTAGGGTTTCGGGTCAAAATTAGGGTTATGGGTCAAATTGAGGGTTTCGGGTCAAAATTAGGGTTTTGAGTTTAAAATAGGGTTTTGGGTCAAAAATAGGGTTAGAATTAGGGTTTTTGGTCAACTTTAGGATTTAGGGTCAAAATTAGGGTTTAGGTTTTGAAATAGGCGTTTGAGTTTAAAATAGGGTTTTGGGTAAAATTACGGTTTAGGGTTAAAATTATGGTTTTGATTTAAAATTAGGGTTTTGGGTTAAAATTAGGGTTTTGATTTAAAAATTGGGTTTTGGGTCAAAAATAAGGTTAGAATTAGGGTTTTAGATAAAATTAGGGTTTAGGGTCAAAATTAGGGTTTAGGGTTTGAAATAGGGTTTTTAGTTTAAAATAGGGTTTTGGGTCAAAAATAGGTTTTGAATTAGGGTTCTGGGTCAAATTGAGGTTTTCGGGTCAAAGTTAGGGTTCTTGGTCAAATTAAGGTTTTCGGGTCAAAATTATGGGTTTAGGGTTTGAAATAGGGTTTTGGTTCAAAAATAGGGTTAGAATTAGGGTTTTGGGTAAAATTGAGGTTTCGGATTAAAATTAGTGTTTAGGGTTTAGGGTCAAAATTAGGGTGTTGGGTCAAAATTAGGGTTTTGAGTTTAAAATAGGGTTTTGGGTCAAAAATAGGGTCAAAATTAGGGTGTTGGGTCAAAATTAGGGTTTTGTGTTTGAAATAGGGTTTTGGGTAAAAATTAGGGTTTATGTTCAAAATTAGGGTTTAGGGTTTGAAATAGGGTTTTGAGTTTAAAATAGGGTTTTGGGTCAAAATTAGGGTTTCGGATTAACATTAGGTTTAGTATAAATTAGGGTTTTATATAAAAATAAGGTTAGAATTAGGGTTTTATTTAAAAATTAGGGTTTAGGGTCAAAAATAGGGATTTGAGTTTAAAATAGGGATTGGGGTCAAAAATCAGGTTAGAATTACGGTTTTGGGTAATTATGAGGGTTTCGGGTCAAAATTAGGGTTTAGGGTTTGAAATAGGGTTTTGAGTTTAAAATAGGGTTTTGGGTCAAAAATAGGGTTAGAATTAGGGTTTTGGTTAAAATTAGGGTTTCTGGTCAAAATTAGGGTTATGGGTCAAATTGTGGGTTTCGGGTAAAAATTAGGGTTTTGAGTTTAAAATAGGGTTTTGAGTTTAAAAATAGGGTTTATGGTCAAAATTAGGGTTTAGGGTTTGAATTAGGGTTTTGGGTAAAATTAGGGGTTTGAGTTTAAAATAGGGTTTTGGGTCAAAAATAGGGTTAAAATTACGGTTTTGGGTCAAAAATTAGGGTTTATGGTCAAAATTAGGGTTTTGGGTTTCAAATTAGGGTTTTGAATTTAAAGTAGGGGTTTAGGGTCAAAAATAAGGTTAGAATTAGGGTTTTGGGTAAAATTAGGGTTTAGGGTCAAAATTAGGGTTTAGGGTGAAATAGGTTTTGGGTAAAAATTAGGGTTTATGGTTTGAAATATTTGATTTAAAATAGGTTGAATTAGGGTTGGGTAAAAATAGGGTTTTGGTTAAAATTAGGGTTTTGGGTTAAAATTAGGGTTTCGGTCAAAATTAGGGTTTTGGGTCAAAATTAGGGTTTTGATTTAAAATAGGGTTTGGGTCAAAAATAAGGTTAGAATTAGGGTTTTATAAAATTAGGATTTAGGGTCAAAATTAGGGCTTAGGGTTTGAAATAGGGTTTTGAGTTTAAAATAGGGTTTTGGGTCAAAAATAGGGTTAGAATTAGGGTTCTGGGTCAAATTGAGGTATTCGGGACAAACTTAGGGTTTCGGGTTTGAAATAGGGTTTTGAGTTTAAAATAGGGTTTGGGTCAAAAATAGGGTTAGAATTAGGGTTTCGGATTAAAATTAGTGTTTAGGGTTTAGGGTCAAAACTGGGGTTTGGGCTCAAAATTAGGGTTTTTAGTTTAAAATTGGGGTTTGGGTAAAAATTAGGGTTTATGGTCAAAATTAGGGTTTAGGGTTTGAAATAGGGTTTTGGGTAAAAATTAGGGTTTTGAGTTTAAAATAGGGTTTTGGGTCAAAAATAGGGTTAGAATTACGGTTTTGGGTAAAAATTAGGGTTTAGGTTCAAAATTAGGGTTTAGGGTTTCAAATAGGGTTTTGAATTTAAAGTAGGGGTTGGGGTCAAAAATAAGGTTAGAATTAGGGTTTTGGGTAAAATTAGGGTTTCGGGTCAAAATTAGGGTTCTGGGTCAAATTTAGGATTTTGGGTCAAAATTAGGGTTTAGGGTTTGAAATAGAGTTTTGAGTTTAAAATAGGGTTTTGGGTCAAAAATAGGGTTAGAATTAGGGTTTTGGGTAAAATTAGGGTTTCGGGTCAAAATTAGGGTTATGTGTCAAATTGAGGGTTTGTAATGGGTTTGGGTCAAAATTAGGGTTTTGAGTTTAAAATAGGGTTTTGGGTCAAAAATAGGGTTAGAATTAGGGTTTTGGTCAACTTTAGGATTTAGGGTCAAAATTAGGGTTTAGGGTTTGAAATAGGGTTTGAGTTTAAAATAGGGTTTTGGGTAAAAATAGGTTAGAATTAGGGTTGGTCAAAATTAGGGTTTTGATTCAAAATTAGGGTTTTGGGTTTAAAATTAGGGTTTTGAGTTTAAAATAGGGTTTTGGGTCAAAAATAGGGTTAGAATTAGGGTTTTAGATTAAAATTAGGGTTTAGGATCAAAATTAGGGTTTAGGGTCAAAAATAGGGTTAGTTAAAATAGGGTTTTGGGTCAAAAATAAGGTTAGAATTAGGTTTTGGGTAAAATTAGGGTTTTGGTCAAAATTAGGGTTTAGGGTTTGAAATAGGGTTTTGAGTTTAAAATAGGGTTTTGGGTCAAAAATAGGGTTAGAATTAGGGTTTTGGGTAAAATTAGGGTTTGGTCAAAATTAGGGTTGGGTCAAAATGAGGGTTTGGTCAAAATTAGGGTTTAGGGTTTGAAATAGGGTTTTGAGTTTAAAATAGGGTTTTGGGTCAAAAATAGGGTTAGAATTAGGGTTTTGGTTAAAATTAGGGTTTCGGGTCAAAATTATGGTTATAGGTCAAATTGAGGTTTCGGTCAAAATTAGGGTTTAGGGTTTGAAATAGGGTTTTGAGTTTAAAATAGGGTTTTGGGTCAAAATTAGGGTTAGACTTAGGGATTTGGGTAAAATTAGGGGTTTGGGTCAAAATTAGGGTTTTGGGTAAAATTAGGATTTGAGTTTAACATAGGGTTTTGGGTCAAAAATAGGGTTAGAATTAGGGTTTTGGTTCAAAATTAGGGTTTTGGGTAAAAATTAGGGTTTAGGGTCAAAATTAGGGTTAGAAATATGGTTTTGGTTTAACTTTAGGATTTAGGGTCAAAATTAGGGTTTAGGGTTTGAAATAGGGTTTTGGATAAAATTAGGGTTTATGGTCAAATTAGGGTTTAGGGTTTGAAATAGGGTTTAGAGTTTAAAATAGGGTTTTGGGTAAAATTAGGGTTTGGGTTAAAATTAGGGTTTTGATTTAAAATTAGGGTTTAGGGTTTGAATTAATGTTTTGATTTAAAAATTGGGGTTTGGGTCAAAAATAAGGTTAGAATTAGGGTTTTATATAAAAATTAGGGTTTAGGTTCAAAATTAGGGTTTAGGGTTTGAAATAGGGTTTTGAGTTTAAAATAGGGTTTTTGGTCAAAAATAGGGTTAGAATTAGGTTTTGGGTCAAATTGAGGTTTCGGGTCAAAGTTAGGGTTTCGGGTTTGAAATAGGGTTTTGAGTTTAAAATAGGGTTTGGGTCAAAAATAGGTTTAGAATTAGGGTTTCGGATTAAAATTAGGTTTTAGGGTCAATACTGGGGTATAGTCTCAAAATTAGGGTTTTGAGTTTAAAATTGGGTTTTGGTTAAAAATTAGGGTTTATGGTCAAAATTAGGGTTTAGGGTTTGAAATAGGGTTTTGGGTAAAAATTAGGGTTTTAGTTTAAAATAGGGTTTTGGGTCAAAAATAGGGTTAGAATTACGGTTTTGGGTAAAAATTAGGGTTTATGGTCAAAATTAGGGTTTAGGGTTTCAAATAGGGTTTTGAATTTAAAGTAGGGGTTGGGGTCAAAAGGAAGGTAAGAATTAGGGTTTTGGGTAAAATTAGGGTTTCGGGTCAAAATTAGGGTTCTGGGTCATATTTAGGATTTTGGGTCAAAATTAGGGTTTAGGGTTTGAAATAGGGTTTTGAGTTTAAAATAGGGTTTTGTGTCAAAAATAGGGTTAGAATTAGGGTTTTGGGTAAAATTAGGGTTTCGGGTCAAAATTAGGGTTTTGGGTCGAAATTAGGTTGGTCAAAATAGGGTTTTGGTCAAAATTAGGGTTTGAGTTTAAAATAGGGTTTTGGGTCAAAAATAGGGTTAAATTAGGTTTTTGGTCAACTTTAGGATTTAGGGTCAAAATTAGGGTTTAGGGTTTTAAATAGGCTTTTGAGTTTAAAATAGGGATTTTGGTAAAAATAGGTTTTACGTTTAAAATTATGGTTTTGATTTAAAATTAGGGTTTTGGGTTAAAATTAGGGTTTTGATTTAAAAATTGGGTTTTGGGTCAAAAATAAGGTTAGAATTAGGGTTTTAGATAAAATTAGGGTTTAGGGTCAAAATTAGGGTTTAGGGTTTGAAATAGGGTTTTTAGTTTAAAATAGGGTTTTGGGTCAAAAATAGGTTTTGAATTAGGGTTCTGGGTCAAATTGAGGTTTTCGGGTCAAAGGTAGGGTTCTTGGTCAAATTAAGGTTTTCGGGTCAAAATTATGTGTTTAGGGTTTGAAATAGGGTTTTGGTTCAAAAATAGGGTTAGAATTAGGGTTTTGGGTAAAATTAGGGTTTCGGATTAAAATTAGTGTTTAGGGTTTAGGGTCAAAATTAGGGTGTTGGGTCAATATTAGGGTTTTGAGTTTAAAATAGGGTTTTGGTTCAAAAATAGGGTCAAAATTAGGGTGTTGGGTCAAAATTAGGGTTTTGGGTTTGAAATAGGGTTTTGGGTAAAAAATAGGGTTTATGGTCAAAATTACGGTTTTGGGTTTGAAATAGGGGTTTGAGTTTAAAATAGGGTTTTGGGTCAAAATTAGGTTAAAATTAGGTTTATAAAAAGGTTAGAATTAGGGTCTCATGTCAAAATTAGGGTTTAGGGTTTGAAATAGGGTTTTGAGTTTAAAATCGGGTTAGGGGTCAAAATATGGTTAGAAATAGGGTTTTGGGTTAAAATTAGGGTTTTGGGTCAAAATTAGGGTTTGGGTTTGAAATAGGGTTGAGTTTAAAATAGGGTTTTGGGTCAAAAATAGGGTTAGAATTAGGGTTTTGGTAAAATTAGGTTGATAAAATAGGGTTTGGGTAAATATAAATTAGGGTTTTGGGTAAAATTAGGGTTTTGGGTAAAAATTAGGGTTTAGGTCAAAATTAGGGTTTAGGGTAAAATAGGGTTTTGGGTAAAAATAGGGTTTATAGTTTAAAATAGGGTTTTGGGTCAAAAATAGGGTTAGAATTAGGGTTTTGGGTAAAAATTAGGGTTTTGTGTCAAAATTAGGGTTTAGGGTTTGAAATAGGGTTTTTAGTCTAAAATAGGGTTTTGGGTCTAAAATAGGGTTAGAATTAGGGTTTTGGGGAAAAATTAGGGTTTTGGGTCAAAATTAGGGTTCTGGGTCAAATTTAGGATTTAGGGTCAAAATTAGGGTTTGGGGTTTGAAATAGGGTTTGGGTTTTAGGTAAATAGGGTTTGAATTAGGGTTTTGAGTTTAAAATAGGGTTTTGGGTCACAAATATGGTTAGAATAAGGGTTTTGGGTAAAATGATGGTTTCGGGTCAAAATTAGGGTTTTGGGTCAAAATTAGGGTTTTGATTTAAAAATTGGGTTTTGGGTCAAAAATAGGGTTAGAATTAGGGTTTTGGGTCAAAATTAGGGTTTACGATCAAAATCAGGGTTTAGGGTTTGAAATAGGGTTTTGAGTTTAAAATAGGGTTTTGGGTCAAAAATAGGGTTAGAATTAGGGTTCTGGGTCAAATTGAGGTATTCGGGACAAAGTTAGGGTTTCGGGTTTGAAATAGGGTTTTGAGTTTAAAATAGGGTTTTGGGTCAAAAATAGGGTTAGAATTAGGGTTTCGGATTAAAATTAGGGTTTAGGGTCAAAACTGGGGTTTCGGCTCAAAATTAGGGTTTTGAGTTTAAAATTGGGGTTTGGGTAAAAATTAGGGTTTATGGTCAAAATTAGGGTTTAGGGTTTGAAATAGGGTTTTGGGTAAAAATTAGGGTTTTGAGTTTAAAATAGGGTTTTGGGTCAAAAATAGGGTTAGAATTAGGGTTTTGGGTAAAAATTAGGGTTTAGGGTCAAAATTAGGGTTTAGGGTTTCAAATAGGGTTTTGAATTTAAAGTAGGGGTTGGGGTCAAAAATAAGGTTAGAATTTGGGTTTTGGGTAAAATTAGGGTTTCGGGTCAAAATTAGGGTTCTGGGTCAAATTTAGGATTTTGGGTCAAAATTAGGGTTTAGGGTTTGAAATAGAGTTTTGAGTTTAAAATAGGGTTTTGGGTCAAAAATAGGGTTAGAATTAGGGTTTTGGGTAAAATTAGGGTTTCGGGTCAAAATTAGGGTTATGTGTCAAATTGAGGGTTTCGGGTCAAAATTAGGGTTTTGGGTCAAAATTAGGGTTTTGAGTTTAAAATAGGGTTTTGGGTCAAAAATAGGGTTAGAATTAGGGTTTTTGGTCAACTTTAGGATTTAGGGTCAAAATTAGGGTTTAGGGTTTGAAATAGGCGTTTGAGTTTAAAATAGGGTTTGGGGTAAAAAATAGGGTTAGAATTAGGGTTCTGGGTCAAACTGAGGTTTTCGGGTCAAAGTTAGGGTTTCGGGTTTGAAATAGGGTTGAGTTTAAAATAGGGTTTTGGGTCAAAAATAGGGTTAGAATTAGGGTTTCGGATTAAAATTAGGGTTTCGGATTAAAATTAGGGTTTAGGGTCAAAAATAGGGTTAGAATTAGGGTTTTGGGTCAAAAATAAGGTTAGAATTACGGTTTTGGGTAAAAATGAGGGTTTCGGGTCAAAATTAGGGTTTAGGGTTTGAAATAGGGTTTTGAGTTTAAAATAGGGTTTTGGGTCAAAAATAGGGTTAGAATTAGGGTTTTGGGTAAAATTAGGGTTTCGGGTCAAAATTAGGGTTATGGGTCAAAATGAGGGTTTCGGGTCAAAATTAGGGTTTAGGGTTTGAAATAGGGTTTTGAGTTTAAAATAGGGTTTTGGGTCAAAAATAGGGTTAGAATTAGGGTTTTGGGTAAAATTAGGGTTTCGGGTCAAAATTAGGGTTATAGGTCAAATTGAGGGTTTCGGGTCAAAATTAGGGTTTAGGGTTTGAAATAGGGTTTTGAGTTTAAAATAGGGTTTTGGGTCAAAAATAGGGTTAGAATTAGGGTTTCGGGTAAAATTAGGGGTTCGGGTCAAAATTAGGGTTTTGGGTCGAAATTATGGATTTGAGTTTAAAATAGGGTTTTGGGTCAAAAATAGGGTTAGAATTAGGGTTTTGGTTCAAAATTAGCGTTTTGGGTCAAAATTAGGGTTTAGGGTCAAAATTAGGGTTAGAAATATGGTTTTGGTTTAACTTTAGGATTTAGGGTCAAAATTAGGGTTTAGGGTTTGAAATAGGGTTTTGGATAAAATTTAGGGTTTATGGTCAAAATTACGGTTTAGGGTTTGAAATAGGGGTTTGAGTTTAAAATAGGGTTTTGGGTAAAATTACGGTTTCGGGTTAAAATTAGGGTTTTGATTTAAAATTAGGGTTTTGGGTTAAAATTAGGGTTTTGATTTAAAAATTGGGGTTTGGGTCAAAAATAAGGTTAGAATTAGGGTTTTATATAAAAATTAGGGTTTAGGTTCAAAATTAGGGTTTAGGGTTTGAAATAGGGTTTTGAGTTTAAAATAGGGTTTTGGGTCAAAAATAGGGTTAGAATTAGGGTTATGGGTCAAATTGAGGTATTCGGGACAAAGTTAGGGTTTCGGGTTTGAAATAGGGTTTTGAGTTTAAAATAGGGTTTTGGGTCAAAAATAGGGTTAGAATTAGGGTTTTGGGTTAAAATTATGGTTCTGGGTCAAAATTAGGGGTTTGGCTCAAAATTAGGGTTTTGAGTTTAAAATTGGGGTTTGGGTAAAAATTAGGGTTTATGGTCAAAATTAGGGTTTAGGGTTTGAAATAGGGTTTTGGGTAAAAATTAGGGTTTTAGTTTAAAATAGGGTTTTGGGTCAAAAATAGGGTTAGAAATAGGGTTTTGGGTAAAAATTAGGGTTTAGGGTCAAAATTTGGGTTTAGGGTTTCAAATAGGGTTTTGAATTTAAAGTAGGGGTTGGGGTCAAAAATAAGGTTAGAATTAGGGTTTTGGGTAAAATTAGGGTTTCGGGTCAAAATTAGGGTTCTGGGTCAAATTTAGGATTTTGGGTCAAAATTAGGGCTTAGGGTTTGAAATAGGGTTTTGAGTTTAAAATAGGGTTTTGGGTCAAAAATAGGGTTAGAATTAGGGTTCTGGGTCAAATTGAGGTATTCGGGACAAAGTTAGGGTTTCGGGTTTGAAATAGGGTTTTAGGTTTAAAATAGGGTTTGGGTCAAAAATAGGGTTAGAATTAGGGTTTCGGATTAAAATTAGGGTTTAGGGTTTAGGGTCAAAACTGGGGTTTCGGCTCAAAATTAGGGTTTTTAGTTTAAAATTGGGGTTTGGGTAAAAATTAGGGTTTATGGTCAAAATTAGGGTTTAGGGTTTGAAATAGGGTTTTGGGTAAAAATTAGGGTTTTGAGTTTAAAATAGGGTTTTGGGTCAAAAATAGGGTTAGAATTACGGTTTTGGGTAAAAATTAGGGTTTAGGGTTTCAAATAGGGTTTTGAATTTAAAGTAGGGGTTGGGGTCAAAAATAAGGTTAGAATTAGGGTTTTGGGTAAAATTAGGGTTTCGGGTCAAAATTAGGGTTCTGGGTCAAATTTAGGATTTTGGGTCAAAATTAGGGTTTAGGGTTTGAAATAGGGTTTTGAGTTTAAAATAGGGTTAGAATTAGGGTTTTGGGGTAAAATTAGGGTTTCGTGCAAAAATAGGGTTTTGAGTTTAAAATAGGGTTTTGAATCAAAAATAAGGTTAGAATTACGATTTTGGGTAAAAATGAGGGTTTCGGGTCAAAATTAGGGTTTAGGGTTTGAAATAGGGTTTTGAGTTTAAAATAGGGTTTTGGGTCAAAAATAGGGTTAGAATTAGGGTTTTGGGTAAAATTAGGGTTTCGGGTCAAAATTAGGGTTATGGGTCAAATTGAGGGTTTCGGGTCAAAATTAGGGTTTTGGGTCAAAAATAGGGTTAGAATTAGGGTTTTGGGTCAAAAATAAGGTTAGAATTACGGTTTTGGGTAAAAATTTGGGTTTAGGGTAAAAATTTGGGTTAAGGGTTTGAAATAGGGTTTTGAGTTTAAAATAGGGTTTTGGGTAAAATTAGGGTTTTGGGTAAAATTAGGGTTTTGATTTAAAATTAGGGTTTTGGGTTAAAATTAGGGTTTTGATTTAAAAATTGGGGTTTGGGTCAAAAATAAGGTTAGAATTAGGGTTTTATATAAAAATTAGGGTTTAGGTTCAAAATTAGGGTTTAGGGTTTGAAATAGGGTTTTGCGTTTAAAATAGGGTTTTGTGTCAAAATAGGGTTAGAATTAGGGTTCTGGGTCAAATAGAGGTATTCGGGACAAAGTTAGTGTTTAGGGTTTGAAATAGGTTTTTGAGTTTAAAATAGGGTTTTGGGTCAAAAATAGGGTTAGAATTAGGGTTTGGGTAAAATTAGGGGGATTAAAATTAGGGTTTAGGGTTTAGGGTCAAAATTAGGGGTTTGGGCTCAAAATTAGGGTTTTGAGTTTAAAATTGGGGTTTGGGTAAAAATTAGGGTTTATGGTCAAAATTAGGGTTTTGGTTTAAAATAGGGTTTTGGGTAAAAAATTAGGGTTTTGAGTTTAAAAATAGGGTTTTGGGTCAAAAATAGGGTGAGAATTAGGTTTAATAGGGTTTTGGGTCAAAATTAGGGTTTAGGGTTTCAAATAGGGTTTTGAATTTAAAGTAGGGTTTTGGGTCAAAAATAAGGTTAGAATTAGGGTTTTGGTGTAAAATTAGGGTTTGGGTCAAAATTAGGGTTTAGGGTCAAATTTAGGGTTTTGGGTAAAAATTAGGGTTTAGGGTAAAATAGGGTTTTGAGTTTAAAATAGGGTTAAAATAGGTTAAAATAAGGGTTTTGGGTTAAAATTAGGGTTTTGGGTCAAAAATAGGGTTTTGAGTTTAAAATAGGGTTTTGGGTCAAAAATAAGGTTAGAATTAGGTTTTCGAGTCAAAATTAGGGTTTAGGGTCAAAATTAGGGTTTAGGGTTTGAAATAGGGTTTTGAGTTTAAAATAGGGTTTTCGGTCAAAAACAGGGTTAAAATTAGGGTTTTGGGTAAAATTAGGGTTTCGGGTCAAAATTAGGGTTTGGGTTCAAATAGGGTTTTGAGTTTAAAATTAGGGTTTGGGTCAAAAATAGGGTTAGAATTAGGGTTTTGGGTCAAAAATAAGGTTAGAATGGTTTGGGTAAAAATGAGTTTGGGTCAAAATTAGGGTTTAGGTTTAAAATAGGGTTTGAGTTTAAAATAGGGTTTTGGGTCAAAATTTAGGGTTAGAATTAGGGTTTTGGGTAAAATTAGGGTTTGGGTCAAATTAGGGTTAGGTCAAAATAGGGTTTTGGGTCAAAATTAGGGTTTAGGGTTTGAAATAGGGTTTTGAGTTTAAAATAGGGTTTGGGTCAAAAATAGGGTTATAATTAGGGTTTAGGGTAAAATTAAGGTTTATGGTCAAAATTAGGGTTTAGGTCAAATTAGGGTTTTGGTCAAAATTAGGTTTAGGGTTTGAAATAGGGTTTTGAGTTTAAAATAGGGTTTTGGGTCAAAAATAGGGTTAGAATTAGGGTTTTGGGTAAAATTAGGGGTTGGTCAAAATTAGGGTTTTGGGTCAAATTAGGTTTTGAGTTTAAAATAGGGTTTTGGGTCAAATAGGGTTAGAATTAGGGTTTTGGTTCAAAATTAGGTTTAGGGTCAAAATTAGGGTTTAGGGTCAAAATTAGGGTTTGGAAATATGGTTTTGGTTTAGGGTTTAGGGTCACAATTAGGGTTTAGGGTTCAAAATAGGGTTTTGGTAAAATTAGGGTTTTGGGTCAAAATTAGGGTTTAGGGTATTAAATAGGGTTTTGAGTGTAAAATAGGGTTTTGGGTCAAAATTAGGGTTTTAGGGTTTAATATTAGTGTTTTGGTTTAAAATTAGGGTTTTGGGTTTAAATTAGGGTTTTGATTTTATAATAGGGTTTTGGGTCAAAAATAGTGTTAGAATTAGTGTTTTTGGTAAAAATTAGGGTTTAGGTTCAAAATTAGGGATTAGGGTAAAAAATAGGGTTTTGAGTTTAAAATAGGGTTTTGTGTCAAAATTAGGGTTTATTGAATTAGGGTTTTGGGTAAAAATTAGGGTTTAGGGTCAAAATTAGGGTTTAGGGTTTGAAATAGGGTTTGAGTTTAAAATAGGGTTTTGGGTCAAAAATAGGTTATTAGGGTTTGGGTTAAAATTAGGGTTTAGGGTTAAAATTAGGGTTTTGATCAAAATTAGGGTTTGAGTAAAATAAGGTAAAATTAGGGTTTTATAAAAATTAGGGTTTCGGATTAAAATTAGGGTTTAGGGTAAAAATTAGGGTTTTGAGTTTCAAATAGGTTTTTGGGTCAAAAATTGGGTTAGAATTAGGTTTTTGGGTAAAAATTAGGGTTTAGGGTCAAAGTTAGGGTTTAGGGTTTGAAATAGAGTTTTGAGTTTAATATAGTGTTTTGGGTCAAAAATAGGGTTAGAATTAGGGTTTTGGTAAATTAGGTTTGGTTAAAATTAGGGTTTAGGGTTTAGGGTCAAAATTAGGGTTAGGGTTTCAAAATAGGGTTTTTTAAGTTTAAAATTAGGGTTTGGAATTAGGGTTTAAAATTAGGGTTGAGGGTCAAAATTAGGGTTTAGGGTTTGAAATAGGGTTTTGAGTTTAAAATAGGGTTTTGGGTCAAAAATAGGGTTAGAATTAGGGTTTGGTATTAGGTTTTGGGTCAAAATTAGGGTTTAGGGTTTCAAATAGGGTTTTGAGTTTAAAATAGGGGTTTGGGTCAAAAATAAGGTTAGAATTAGGGTTTTGGGTAAAATTAGGTTTTCTGGTCAAAATTAAGGTAATGTGTCAAATTTACGATTATGTTTCAAAATTATGGTTTAGCGTTTGAAAAATGGTTTTAAGTATAAAATAGGGTTAAATTAGGGTTTTGGGTAAAATTAGGGTTAGGGTCAAAAATAGGGTTTTGAGTTTAAAATAGGGTTTTGGGTCAAAAATAAGGTTAGAATTACGATTTTGGGTAAAAATGAGGTTTTGGTCAAAATTAGGGTTTAGGGTTTGAAATAGGGTTTTGAGATTAAATTAGGGTTTTTTGTATAAAATAGGGTTAGAATTATGGTATTGGGTAAAATTAGGGTTTTGGTCAAATAGGGTTATGGGTCAAAATGAGGGTTTTGGTAAAATTAGGGTTTTGGGTCAAAAATAGGTAAATAGGGTTTGGTCAAAAATAAGGTTAGAAATAATGTTATGGGTAAAAATGAGGTTTTAGGGACAAAATTAGGGGATAGGGTTTGAAATATGGTTTTGAGTTTAAAATAGGTTTTAGGGACAAAAATAGGGTTATAAATAGGGTTTTGGGTAAAATTAGGGTTTTGGGTCAAAATTATGGTTTTGGGTCAAATTGAGGGTTTCGTGTAAAATTTAGTGTTTTGGGTCAAAATTAGGGTTTTGATTTTAAAATAGGTTTTTGGGTCAAAAATATGGTTAGAATTAGGTTTTTTGGTCAACTTTAGGTTTAGGTCAAAATTAGGGTTTAGGGTTTGAAATAGGGTTTGAGTTTAAAATAGGGTTTTGGGTAAAATTAGTTTAGGGTTAAAATTATGGTTTTGATTTAAAATTAGGGTTTTGGGTTAAAATTAGGGTTTTGATTTAAAATGGGTTTTGGGTCAAAAATAAGGTTAGAATTAGGGTTTTAGATAAAATTAGGGTTTAGGGTCAAAATTAGGGTTTAGGGTTTGAAATAGGGTTTTTAGTTTAAAATAGGGTTTTGGGTCAAAAATAGGTTTGAATTAGGGTTTAGGTTTTGGTCAAATTAGGGTTCTTGGTCAAAATTAGGTTTTGGTCAAAATTATGGGTTTAGGGTTTGAAATAGGGTTTTGTTCAAATAGGTTAGAATTAGGGTTTTGGGTAAAATTAGGGTTTGGATTAAAAAGTGTTTAGGGTTTAGGGTCAAAATTAGGGTGTTGAGTAAAATTAGGGTTTTGAGTTTAAAATAGGGTTTTGGGTCAAAAATAGGGCTTAGGGTTTGAAATAGGGTTTTGAGTTTAAAATAGGGTTTTGGGTCAAAAATAGGGTTAGAATTAGGGTTTTGGGTAAAATAAGGGTTTCGGGTCAAAATTAGGGTTTAGGGTCTTAATTAGGGTTTTGAGTTTAAAATAGGGTTTTGGGTCAAAAATAGGGTTAGAATTAGGGTTTTGGTTCAAAATTAGGGTTTTGGGTAAAAATTAGGGTTTAGGGTCAAAATTAGGGTTAGAAATATGGTTTTGGTTTAACTTTAGGATTTAGGGTCAAAATTAGGGTTTAGGGTTTGAAATAGGGTTTTGGGTAAAAATTAGGGTTTATGGTCAAAATTACGGTTTAGGGTTTGAAATAGGGGTTTGAGTTTAAAATAGGGTTTTGGGTAAAATTACGGTTTCGGGTTAAAATTAGGGTTTCAGGTTAAAATTAGGGTTTTGATTTAAAAATTGGGGTTTGGGTCAAAAATAAGGTTAGAATTAGGGTTTTATATAAAAATTAGGGTTTAGGTTCAAAATTAGGGTTTAGGGTTTGAAATAGGGTTTTGATTTTAAAATAGGGTTTTGGGTCAAAAATAGGGTTAGAATTAGGGTTATGGGTCAAATTTAGGTATTAGGGAAAAAGATAGGGTTTAGGGTTTGAAATAGTGTTTTGTGTTTAAAATAGGGTTTTGGGTCAAAAATAGGGTTAGAATTAGGGTTTTGGATTAAAATTAGGGATTAGGGTTTAGGGTCAAAGAGGGTTTGGCTCAAAATTAGGGTTTTTAGTTTAAAATTGGGGTTTGGGTAAAAATTAGGGTTTATGGTCAAAATTAGGGTTTAGGGTTTGAAATAGGGTTTTGGGTAAAAATTAGGGTTTTGGGTCAAAAATAGGGTTAGAATTACGGTTTTGGGTAAAAATTAGGGTTTAGGGTTTCAAATAGGGTTTTGAATTTAAAGTAGGGGTTGGGGTCAAAAATAAGGTTAGAATTAGGGTTTTGGGTAAAATTAGGGTTTCGGGTCAAAATTAGGGTTCTGGGTCAAATTTAGGATTTTGGGTCAAAATTAGGGTTTAGGGTTTGAAATAGGGTTTTTAGTTTAAAATAGGGTTTTGGGTCAAAAATAGGTTTTGAATTAGGGTTCTGGGTCAAATTGAGGTTTTCGGGTCAAAGTTAGGGTTCTTGGTCAAATTAAGGTTTTCGGGTCAAAATTATGGGTTTAGGGTTTGAAATAGGGTTTTGGTTCAAAAATAGGGTTAGAATTAGGGTTTTGGGTAAAATTAGGGTTTCGGATTAAAATTAGTGTTTAGGGTTTAGGGTCAAAATTAGGGTGTTGGGTCAAAATTAGGGTTTTGAGTTTAAAATAGGGTTTTGGGTCAAAAATAGGGCTTAGGGTTTGAAATAGGGTTTTGAGTTTAAAATAGGGTTTTGGGTCAAAAATAGGGTTAGAATTAGGGTTTTGGGTAAAATAAGGGTTTCGGGTCAAAATTAGGGTTTTGGGTCGAAATTATGGATTTGAGTTTAAAATAGGGTTTTGGGTCAAAAATAGGGTTAGAATTAGGGTTTTGGTTCAAAATTAGGGTTTTGGGTAAAAATTAGGGTTTAGGGTCAAAATTAGGGTTAGAAATATGGTTTTGGTTTAACTTTAGGATTTAGGGTCAAAATTAGGGTTTAGGGTTTGAAATAGGGTTTTGGGTAAAAATTAGGGTTTATGGTCAAAATTACGGTTTAGGGTTTGAAATAGGGGTTTGAGTTTAAAATAGGGTTTTGGGTAAAATTACGGTTTCGGGTTAAAATTAGGGTTTCGGGTTAAAATTAGGGTTTTGATTTAAAAATTGGGGTTTGGGTCAAAAATAAGGTTAGAATTAGGGTTTTATATAAAAATTAGGGTTTAGGTTCAAAATTAGGGTTTAGGGTTTGAAATAGGGTTTTGAGTTTAAAATAGGGTTTTGGGTCAAAAATAGGGTTAGAATTAGGGTTCTGGGTCAAATTGAGGTATTCGGGACAAAGTTAGGGTTTCGGGTTTGAAATAGGGTTTTGAGTTTAAAATAGGGTTTGGGTCAAAAATAGGGTTAGAATTAGGGTTTCGGATTAAAATTAGGGATTAGGGTTTAGGGTCAAAACTGGGGTTTCGGCTCAAAATTAGGGTTTTTAGTTTAAAATTGGGGTTTGGGTAAAAATTAGGGTTTATGGTCAAAATTAGGGTTTAGGGTTTGAAATAGGGTTTTGGGTAAAAATTAGGGTTTTGGGTCAAAAATAGGGTTAGAATTACGGTTTTGGGTAAAAATTAGGGTTTAGGGTTTCAAATAGGGTTTTGAATTTAAAGTAGGGGTTGGGGTCAAAAATAAGGTTAGAATTAGGGTTTTGGGTAAAATTAGGGTTTCGGGTCAAAATTAGCGTTCTGGGTCAAATTTAGGATTTTGGGTCAAAATTAGGGTTTAGGGTTTGAAATAGGGTTTTGAGTTTAAAATAGGGTTAGAATTAGGGTTTTGGGTAAAATTAGGGTTTTGAGTTTAAAATAGGGTTTTGGGTCAAAAATAGGGTTAGAATTACGGTTTTGGGTAAAAATTTGGGTTTAGGGTCAAAATTAGGGTTTAGGGTTTCAAATAGGGTTTTGAATTTAAAGTAGGGGTTGGGGTCCAAAATAGGGTTTTTATTAGGGTTTTGGGTAAAATTAGGGTGTTTGGGTCAAAATTAGGGTTATGGGTCAAATTGAGGGTTTCGGGTCAAAATTAGGGTTTTGGGTCAAAAATAGGGTTATAATTAGGGTTTTGGGTCAAAAATAAGGTTAGAATTACGGTTTTGGGTAAAAATGAGGGTTTCGGGTCAAAATTAGGGTTTAGGGTTTGAAATAGGGTTTTGAGTTTAAAATAGGGTTTTGGGTCAAAAATAGGGTTAGAATTAGGGTTTTGGGTAAAATTAGGGTTTCGGGTCAAAATTAGGGTTATGGGTCAAATTGAGGGTTTCGGGTCAAAATTAGGGTTTTGGGTCAAAATTAGGGTTTTGAGTTTAAAATAGGGTTTTGGGTCAAAAATAGGGTTAGAATTAGGGTTTTTGGTCAACTTTAGGATTTAGGGTCAAAATTAGGGTTTAGGGTTTGAAATAGGCGTTTGAGTTTAAAATAGGGTTTTGGGTAAAATTACGGTTTAGGGTTAAAATTATGGTTTTGATTTAAAATTAGGGTTTTGGGTTAAAATTAGGGTTTTGATTTAAAAATTGGGTTTTGGGTCAAAAATAAGGTTAGAATTAGGGTTTTAGATAAAATTAGGGTTTAGGGTCTAAATTAGGGTTTAGGGTTTGAAATAGGGTTTTGGGTCAAAAATAGGTTTTGAATTAGGGTTCTGGGTCAAATTGAGGTTTTCGGGTCAAAGTTAGGGTTCTTGGTCAAATTAAGGTTTTCAGGTCAAAATTATGGGTTTAGGGTTTGAAATAGGGTTTTGGTTCAAAAATAGGGTAAGAATTAGGGTTTTGGGTAAAATTAGGGTTTCGGATTAAAATTAGTGTTTAGGGTTTAGGGTCAAAATTAGGGTGTTGGGTCAAAATTAGGGTTTTGAGTTTAAAATAGGGTTTTGGTTCAAAAATAGGGTCAAAATTAGGGTGTTGGGTCAAAATTAGGGTTTTGTGTTTGAAATAGGGTTTTGGGTAAAAATTAGGGTTTATGTTCAAAATTAGGGTTTAGGGTTTGAAATAGGGTTTTGAGTTTAAAATAGGGTTTTGGGTCAAAATTAGGGTTAGAATTAGGGTTTCGGATTAACATTAGGGTTTAGGGTTTAGGGTCAAATTAGGGTTTCGGGTCAAAAATAGGGTTAGAATTAGGGTTTTGGGTAAAATTAGTGTTTCGGGTCAAAAATAGGGTTTTGAGTTTAAAATAGGGTTTGGGGTCAAAAATAAGGTTAGAATTACGGTTTTGGGTAAAAATGAGGGTTTCGGGTCAAAATTAGGGTTTAGGGTTTGAAATAGGGTTTTGAGTTTAAAATAGGGTTTTGGGTCAAAAATAGGGTTAGAATTAGGGTTTTGGGTAAAATTAGGGTTTCGGGTCAAAATTAGGGTTATGGGTCAAATTGAGGGTTTCGGGTCAAAATTAGGGTTTAGGGTTTGAAATAGGGTTTTGAGTTTAAAATAGGGTTTTGGGTCAAAAATAGGGTTAGAATTAGGGTTTTGGGTAAAATTAGGGTTTCGGGTCAAAATTAGGGTTTTGGGTCGAAATTATGGATTTGAGTTTAAAATAGGGTTTTGGGTCAAAAATAGGGTTAGAATTAGGGTTTTGGTTCAAAATTAGGGTTTTGGGTCAAAATTAGGGGTTAGGGTCAAAATTAGGGTTAGAAATATGGTTTTGGTTTAACTTTAGGATTTAGGGTCAAAATTAGGGTTTAGGGTTTGAAATAGGGTTTTGGGTAAAAATTAGGGTTTATGGTCAAAATTACGGTTTAGGGTTTGAAATAGGGGTTTGAGTTTAAAATAGGGTTTTGGGTAAAATTACGGTTTCGGGTTAAAATTAGGGTTTTGATTTAAAATTAGGGTTTTGGGTTAAAATTAGGGTTTTGATTTAAAAATTGGGGTTTGGGTCAAAAATAAGGTTAGAATTAGGGTTTTATATAAAAATTAGGGTTTAGGTTCAAAATTAGGGTTTAGGGTTTGAAATAGGGTTTTGAGTTTAAAATAGGGTTTCGGGTCAAAAATAGGGTTAGAATTAGGGTTTTGGGTCAAAAATAGGGTTAGAATTAGGGTTTCGGATTAAAATTAGGGATTAGGGTTTAGGGTCAAAACTGGGGTTTCGGCTCAAAATTAGGGTTTTGAGTTTAAAATTGGGGTTTGGGTAAAAATTAGGGTTTATGGTCAAAATTAGGGTTGAGGGTTTGAAATAGGGTTTTGGGTAAAAATTAGGGGTTTGAGTTTAAAATAGGGTTTTGGGTCAAAAATAGGGTTAGAATTACTGTTTTGGGTAAAAATTAGGGTTTAGGGTCAAAATTAGGGTTTAGGGTTTCAAATAGGGTTTTGAATTTAAAGTAGGGGTTGGGGTCAAAAATAAGGTTAGAATTAGGGTTTTGGGTAAAATTAGGGTTTCGGGTCAAAATTAGGGTTCTGGGTCAAATTTAGGATTTTGGGTCAAAATTAGGGTTTAGGGTTTGAAATAGAGTTTTGAGTTTAAAATAGGGTTAGAATTAGCGTTTTGGGTAAAATTAGGGTTTCGGGTCAAAATTAGGGTTTTGGGTCGAAATTAGGTTTTTGAGTTTAAAATAGGGTTTTGGGTCAAAATAGGGTTTTGAGTTTAAAATAGGGTTTTGGGTCAAAAATAGGGTTAGAATTATGGTTTTGGGTAAACTTTAGATTTAGGGTCAAAATTAGGGTTTAGGGTTTGAAATAGGGTTTGGGTAAAAATTAGGGTTTATGGTCAAAATTACGGTTTAGGGTTAGAAATAGGGTTTTGAGTTTAAAATAGGGTTTTGGGTAAAATTAGGGTTTCGGGTTAAAATTAGGGTTTTGGGTTAAAATTATGGTTTTGGGTTAAAAATAAGGCTAGAATTACGGTTTTGGGTAAAAATGAGGGTTTCGGGTCAAAATTAGGGTTTAGGGTTTGAAATAGGGTTTTGAGTTTAAAATAGGGTTTTGGGTC
Organism: Sophora flavescens; assembly: GCA_030762895.1. Taxonomy (NCBI): domain Eukaryota; kingdom Viridiplantae; phylum Streptophyta; class Magnoliopsida; order Fabales; family Fabaceae; genus Sophora; species Sophora flavescens. The sequence continues at coordinate 630,110 of JAUPTC010000021.1, forward strand.
AAAAATAGGGTTAGAATTTGGGTTTTGGGTAAAATTAGGGTTTCGGCTCAAATTTAGGGTTTTGGGTCAAATTGAAGGTTTGGGTCAAAATTAGGGTTTTGGGTAAAATTAGGGTTTTGGTCAAAATTAGGGTTTAGGGTTGGAATTAGGGTTTTGGGTAAAAATTAGGGTTTGAGTTTAAAATTAGGGTTTTGGGTTTAAAATAGGGTTTTGGGTTTAAAATATGGTTTCGGGTAAAAATTAGGGTTTAGGGTCAAAATTAGGGTTTAGGGTTTCAAAAAGGGTTTTGAATTTAAAGTAGGGTTTGGGGTCAAAATAAGGTTAGAATTAGGGTTTTGGGTAAAATTAGGGTTTCGGGTCAAAATTAGGGTTTAGGGTTTAATAGGGTTTGAGTTTAAAATAGGTTAGAATTAGGGTTTTGGGTAAAATTAGGGTTTGGTCAAAAATAGGGTTTTGAGTTTAAAATAGGGTTTGGGTCAAAAATAAGGTTAGAATTACGGTTTTGGGTAAAAATGAGGGTTTTGGTCAAAATTAGGGTTTAGGGTTTGAAATAGGGTTTTGAGTTTAAAATAGGGTTTTGGGTCAAAAATAGGGTTAGAATTAGGGTTTTGGGTAAAATTAGGGTTTGGTCAAAATTAGGGTTATGGGTCAAATTAGGGTTTTGGGTAAAATAGGTGTAAATTAGGGTTTTGAGTTTAAAATAGGGTTTTGGGTCAAAAATAGGGTTAGAATTAGGGTTTTGGTCAACTTTAGGGTTTAGGGTCAAAATTAGGGTTTAGGGTTTGAAATAGGGGTTTGAGTTTAAAATAGGGTTTGGGTAAAATTAGGTTTAGGGTTAAAATTATGGTTTTGATTTAAAATTAGGGTTTTGGGTTAAAATTAGGGTTTTGATTTAAAATTGGGGTTTGGGTCAAAAATAAGGTTAGAATTAGGGTTTTAGATAAAAATTAGGGTTTAGGGTCAAAATTAGGGTTTAGGGTTTGAAATAGGGTTTTGAGTTTAAAATAGGGTTTTGGGTCAAAAATAGGGTTAGAATTAGGGTTTTGGGTAAAATTACGGTTTAGGGTTAAAATTATGGTTTTGATTTAAAATTATGGATTTGAGTTTAAAATAGGGTTTTGGGTCAAAAATAGGGTTAGAATTAGGGTTTTGGTTCAAAATAAGGGTTTTCGGTCAAAATTAGGGTTTAGGGTCAAAATTAGGGTTAGAAATATGGTTTTGGTTTAACTTTAGGATTTAGGGTCAAATTTAGGGTTTAGGGTTTGAAAAAGGGTTTTGCGTAAAAGTTAGGGTTTATGGTCAAAATTACGGTTTAGGGTTTGAAATAGGGGTTTGAGTTTAAAATAGGGTTTTGGGTAAAATTACGGTTTCGGGTTAAAATTAGGGTTTTGATTTAAAATTAGGGTTTCGGGTGAAAATTAGGGTTTTGATTTAAAAATTGGGGTTTGGGTCAAAAATAAGGTTAGAATTAGGGTTTTATATAAAAATTAGGGTTTAGGTTCAAAATTAGGGTTTAGGGTTTGAAATAGGGTTTTGCGTTAAAATTATGGTTTTGATTTAAAAATTGGGTTTTGGGTCAAAAATAAGGTTAGAATTAGGGTTTTGGGTATAATTAGGGTTTCGGGTCAAAATTAGGGTTCTGGGTCAAATTTAGGATTTTGGGTCAAAATTAGGGTTTAGGGTTTGAAATAGGGTTTTGAGTTTAAAATAGGGTTAGAATTAGGGTTTTGGGTAAAATTAGGGTTTCGGGTCAAAAATAGGGTTTTGAGTTTAAAATAGGGTTTTGGGTCAAAAATAAGGTTAGAATTACGGTTTTGGGTAAAAATGAGGGTTTCGGGTAAAAATTAGGGTTTAGGGTTTGAAATAGGGTTTTGAGTTTAAAATAGGGTTTTGGGTCAAAAATAGGGTTAGAATTAGGGTTTTGGGTATAATTAGGGTTTCGGGTCAAAATTAGGGTTCTGGGTCAAATTTAGGATTTTGGGTCAAAATTAGGGTTTAGGGTTTGAAATAGGGTTTTGAGTTTAAAATAGGGTTAGAATTAGGGTTTTGGGTAAAATTAGGGTTTCGGGTCAAAAATAGGGTTTTGAGTTTAAAATAGGGTTTTGGAAAAATAAGGTTAAATTACGGTTTTGTGTAAAAATGAGGGTTTCTGTTAAAAATTTGGGTTTAGGGTTTTATATAGGGTTTTGAGTTTAAAATAGGGTTTTGGGTCAAAAATAGGGTTAGAATTAGGTTTTGGGTAAAATTAGGGTTTCGGGTCAAAATTAGGGTTATGGGTCAAATTGAGGGTTTCGGGTCAAAATTAGGGTTTTGGGTCAAAAATAGGGTTTTGAGTTTAAAATAGGGTTTTGGGTCAAAAATATGGTTAGAATTAGGGTTTTTGGTCAACTTTAGGATTTAGGGTCAAAATTAGGGCTTAGGGTTTGAAATAGGGTTTTGTGTTTAAAATAGGGTTTTGGGTCAAAAATAGGGTTAGAATTAGGGTTCTGGGTCAAATTGAGGTTTTCGGGTCAAAGTTAGGGTTTCGGGTTTGAAATAGGGTTGAGTTTAAAATAGGGTTTTGGGTCAAAAATAGGGTTAGAATTAGGGTTTCGGATTAAAATTAGGGTTTAGGGTCAAAACTGGGGTTTCGACTCAAAATTAGGGTTTTGAGTTTAAAATTGGGGTTTGGGTAAAAATTAGGGTTTATGGTCAAAATTAGGGTTTAGGGTTTGAAATAGGGTTTTGGGTAAAAATTAGGGGTTTGAGTTTAAAATAGGGTTTTGGGTCAAAAATAGGGTTAGAATTACGGTTTTGGGTAAAAATTAGGGTTTATGGTCAAAATTAGGGTTTAGGGTTTCAAATAGGGTTTTGAATTTAAAGTAGGGGTTGGGGTCAAAAATAAGGTTAGAATTAGGGTTTTGGGTAAAATTAGGGTTTCGGGTCAAAATTAGGGTTCTGGGTCAAATTTAGGATTTTGGGTCAAAATTAGGGTTTAGGGTTTGAAATAGGGTTTTGAGTTTAAAATAGGGTTAGAATTAGGGTTTTGGGTAAAATTAGGGTTTCGGGTCAAAATTAGGGTTATGGGTCAAATTGAGGGTTTCGGGTCAAAATTAGGGTTTAGGGTTTGAAATAGGGTTGAGTTTAAAATAGGGTTTTGGGTCAAAAATAGGGTTAGAATTAGGGTTTTGGGTAAAATTAGGGTTTGGTCAAAATAGGGTTATGGGTCAAATTGAGGTTTGGTCAAAATTAGGGTTTGGATAATAGGGTTAGAATTAGGGTTTTGGGTCAAAAATAAGGTTAGAATTACGGTTTTGGGTAAAAATGAGGGTTTCGGGTCAAGATTAGGGTTTGAAATAGGGTTTAGAGTTTAAAATAGGGTTTTGGGTCAAAAATAGGGTTAGAATTAGGGTTTTGGGTAAAATTAGGGTTTCGGGTCAAAATTAGGGTTATGGGTCAAATTGGGGTTTGGTCAAAATTAGGGTTTTGGGTCAAAATTAGGGTTTTGAGTTTAAAATAGGGTTTTGGGTCAAAAATAGGGTTAGAATTAGGGTTTTTGGTCAACTTTAGGATTTAGGGTCAAAATTAGGGTTTAGGGTTTGAAATAGGCGTTTGAGTTTAAAATAGGGTTTTGGGTAAAATTACGGTTTAGGGTTAAAATTATGGTTTTGATTTAAAATTAGGGTTTTGGGTTAAAATTAGGGTTTTGATTTAAAAATTGGGTTTTGGGTCAAAAATAAGGTTAGAATTAGGGTTTTAGATAAAATTAGGGTTTAGGGTCAAAATTAGGGTTTAGGGTTTGAAATAGGGTTTTTAGTTTAAAATAGGGTTTTGGGTCAAAAATAGGTTTTGAATTAGGGTTCTGGGTCAAATTGAGGTTTTCGGGTCAAAGTTAGGGTTCTTGGTCAAATTAAGGTTTTCGGGTCAAAATTATGGGTTTAGGGTTTGAAATAGGGTTTTGGTTCAAAAATAGGGTTAGAATTAGGGTTTTGGGTAAAATTAGGGTTTCGGATTAAAATTAGTGTTTAGGGTTTAGGGTCAAAATTAGGGTGTTGGGTCAAAATTAGGGTTTTGAGTTTAAAATAGGGTTTTGGGTCAAAAATAGGGCTTAGGGTTTGAAATAGGGTTTTGAGTTTAAAATAGGGTTTTGGGTCAAAAATAGGGTTAGAATTAGGGTTCTGGGTCAAATTGAGGTATTCGGGACAAAGTTAGGGTTTCGGGTTTGAAATAGGGTTTTGAGTTTAAAATAGGGTTTGGGTCAAAAATAGGGTTAGAATTAGGGTTTCGGATTAAAATTAGGGATTAGGGTTTAGGGTCAAAACTGGGGTTTCGGCTCAAAATTAGGGTTTTTAGTTTAAAATTGGGGTTTGGGTAAAAATTAGGGTTTATGGTCAAAATTAGGGTTTAGGGTTTGAAATAGGGTTTTGGGTAAAAATTAGGGTTTTGGGTCAAAAATAGGGTTAGAATTACGGTTTTGGGTAAAAATTAGGGTTTAGGGTTTCAAATAGGGTTTTGAATTTAAAGTAGGGGTTGGGGTCAAAAATAAGGTTAGAATTAGGGTTTTGGGTAAAATTAGGGTTTCGGGTCAAAATTAGGGTTCTGGGTCAAATTTAGGATTTTGGGTCAAAATTAGGGTTTAGGGTTTGAAATAGGGTTTTGAGTTTAAAATAGGGTTAGAATTAGGGTTTTGGGTAAAATTAGGGTTTCGTGCAAAAATAGGGTTTTGAGTTTAAAATAGGGTTTTGGGTCAAAAATAAGGTTAGAATTACGGTTTTGGGTAAAAATGAGGGTTTCGGGTCAAAATTAGGGTTTAGGGTTTGAAATAGGGTTTTGAGTTTAAAATAGGGTTTTGGGTCAAAAATAGGGTTAGAATTAGGGTTTTGGGTAAAATTAGGGTTTCGGGTCAAAATTAGGGTTATGGGTCAAATTGAGGGTTTCGGGTCAAAATTAGGGTTTTGGGTCAAAATTAGGGTTTTGAGTTTAAAATAGGGTTTTGGGTCAAAAATAGGGTTAGAATTAGGGTTTTTGGTCAACTTTAGGATTTAGGGTCAAAATTAGGGTTTAGGGTTTGAAATAGGCGTTTGAGTTTAAAATAGGGTTTTGGGTAAAATTACGGTTTAGGGTTAAAATTATGGTTTTGATTTAAAAATTGGGTTTTGGGTCAAAAATAAGGTTAGAATTAGGGTTTTAGATAAAATTAGGGTTTAGGGTCAAAATTAGGGTTTAGGGTCAAAAATAGGTTTTGAATTAGGGTTCTGGGTCAAATTGAGGTTTTCGGGTCAAAGTTAGGGTTCTTGGTCAAATTAAGGTTTTCGGGTCAAAATTATGGGTTTAGGGTTTGAAATAGGGTTTTGGTTCAAAAATAGGGTTAGAATTAGGGTTTTGGGTAAAATTAGGGTTTCGGATTAAAATTAGTGTTTAGGGTTTAGGGTCAAAATTAGGGTGTTGGGTCAAAATTAGGGTTTTGAGTTTAAAATAGGGTTTTGGGTCAAAAATACGGTTAGAATTAGGGTTTTTGGTCAACTTTTGGATTTAGGGTCAAAATTAGGGTTTTGTGTTTGAAATAGGGTTTTGGGTAAAAATTAGGGTTTATGTTCAAAATTAGGGTTTAGGGTTTGAAATAGGGTTTTGAGTTTAAAATAGGGTTTTGGGTCAAAATTAGGGTTAGAATTAGGGTTTCGGATTAACATTAGGGTTTAGGGTTTAGGGTCAAATTAGGGTTTCGGGTCAAAAATAGGGTTAGAATTAGGGTTTTGGGTAAAATTAGTGTTTCGGGTCAAAAATAGGGTTTTGAGTTTAAAATAGGGTTTGGGGTCAAAAATAAGGTTAGAATTACGGTTTTGGGTAAAAATGAGGGTTTCGGGTCAAAATTAGGGTTTAGGGTTTGAAATAGGGTTTTGAGTTTAAAATAGGGTTTTGGGTCAAAAATAGGGTTAGAATTAGGGTTTTGGGTAAAATTAGGGTTTCGGATTAAAATTAGTGTTTAGGGTTTAGGGTCAAAATTAGGGTGTTGGGTCAAAATTAGGGTTTTGAGTTTAAAATAGGGTTTTGGGTCAAAAATAGGGTTAGAATTAGGGTTTTGGGTAAAATAAGGGTTTCGGGTCAAAATTAGGGTTTTGGGTCGAAATTAGGTTTGAGTTTAAAATAGGGTTTTAGGTCAAAATAGGGTTAGAATTAGTGTTTTGGGTCGAAATTCGGGTTTTGGGTCAAAAGTAGGGTTAGAAATATGGTTTTGGTTAAACTTTAGAATTTAGGGTAAAAATTAGGGTTTAGGGTTTGATATAGGGTTTTGGGTAAAAATTAGGGTTTATGGTCAAAATTACGGTTTATGGTTTGAAATAGGGTTTTGAGTTTAAAATAGGGTTTTGGGTAAAATTAGGGTTTCGGGTTAAAATTATGGTTTTGGGTTAAATTTTGGGTTTTGAATTAAAAATTGGGTTTTGGGTCAAAAATATGGTTAGAATTAGGGTTTTATATAAAAATTAGGGTTTAGGTTCAAAATTAGGGTTTAGGGTTTGAAATAGGGGTTTGAGTTTAAAATAGGGTTTGGGGTCAAAAATATGGTTAGAATTAGGGTTCTGGGTCAAATTGAGGTTTTCGGGTCAAAGTTAGGGTTTCGGGTTTGAAATAGGGTTTTGAGTTTAAAATAGGGTTTTGGGTCAAAAATAGGGTTAGAAATAGGGTTTCGGATTAAAATTAGGGTTTAGGGTTTAGGGTCAAAAATAGGGTTAGAATTAGGGTTTTGGGTAAAATTAGGGTTTCGGGTCAAAAATAAGGTTTTGAGTTTAAAATAGGGTTTTGTGTCAAAAATAAGGTTAGAATCACGGTTTTGGGTAAAAATGAGGGTTTCGGGTCAAAATTAGGGTTTAGGGTTTGAAATAGGGTTTTGAGTTTAAAATAGGGTTTTGGGTCAAAAATAGGGTTAGAATTAGGGTTTTGGGTCAAAATTAGGGTTATTGGTCAAATTGAGGGTTTCGGGTCAAAATTAGGGTTTAGGGTTTGAAATAGGGTTTTGAGTTTAAAATAGGGTTTTGGGTCAAAAATAGGGTTAGAATTAGGGTTTTGGGTAAAATTAGGGTTTCGGGTCAAAATTAGGGTTTTGGGTCGAAATTATTGATTTGAGTTTAAAATAGGGTTTTGGGTCAAAAATAGGGTTAGAATTAGGGTTTTGGTTCAAAATTAGGGTTTTGGGTCAAAATTAGGGTTTAGGGTTAGAAATATGGTTTAGGGTCAAAATTAGGGTTTAGGGTTTGAAATAGGGTTTTGGGTAAAAATTAGGGTTTATGGTCAAAATTAAGGTTTAGGGTTTGAAATAGGGGTTTGAGTTTAAAATAGGGTTTTGGGTAAAATTACGGTTTCGGGTTAAAATTAGGGTTTTGATTTAAAATTAGGGTTTTGGGTTAAAATTAGGGTTTTGATTTAAAAATTGGGGTTTGGGTCAAAAATAAGGTTAGAATTAGGGTTTTATATAAAAATTAGGGTTTAGGTTCAAAATTAGGGTTTATGGTTTGAAATAGGGTTTTGAGTTTAAAATAGGGTTTTGGGTCAAAAATAGGGTTAGAATTAGGGTTCTGGGTCAAATTGAGGTATTCGGGTCAAAGTTAGGGTTTCGGGTTTGAAATAGGGTTTTGAGTTTAAAATAGGGTTTTCGGTCAAAAATAGGGTTAGAATTATGGTTTCGAATTAAAATTATGGTTTAGGGTATAGGGTCAAACTGGGGTTTCGGCTCAAAATTAGGGTTTTGAGTTTAAAATTGGGGTTTGGGTAAAATTTAGGGTTTATGGTCAAAATTAGGGTTTAGGGTTTGAAATAGGGTTTTGGGTAAAAATTAGGGTTTTGAGTTTAAAATAGGGTTTTGGGTCAAAAATAGGGTTAGAATTACGGTTTTGGGTAAAAATTAGGGTTTAGGGTCAAAATTAGGGTTTAGGGTTTCAAATAGGGTTTTGAATTTAAAGAAGGGGTTGGGGTCAAAAATAAGGTTAGAATTAGGGTTTTGGGTAAAATTAGGGTTTCGGGTCAAAATTAGGGTTCTGGGTCATATTTAGGATTTTGGGTCAAAATTAGGGTTTAGGGTTTGAAATAGGGTTTTGAGTTTAAAATAGGGTTAGAATTAGGGTTTTGGGTAAAATTAGGGTTTCGGGTCAAAAATAGGGTTTTGAGTTTAAAATAGGGTTTTGGGTCAAAAATAAGGTTAGAATTACGGTTTTGGGTAACAATGAGGGTTTCGGGTCAAAATTAGGGTTTAGGGTTTGAAATAGGGTTTTGAGTTTAAAATAGGGTTTTGGGTCAAAAATAGGGTTAGAATTAGGGTTTTGGGTAAAATTAGGGTTTCGGGTCAAAATCAGGGTTATGGGTCAAATTGAGGGTTTCGGGTCAAAATTAGGGTTTTGGGTCAAAATTAGCGTTTTGAGTTTAAAATAGGGTTTTGGGTCAAAATTAGGGTTAGAATTACGGTTTTTGGTCAACTTTAGGATTTAGGGTCAAAATTAGGGTTTAGGGTTTGAAATAGGCGTTTGAGTTTAAAATAGGGTTGTGGGTAAAATTACGGTTTAGGGTTAAAATTATGGTTTTGATTTAAAATTAGGGTTTTGGGTTAAAATTATGGGTTTCATTTAAAAATTGGGTTTTGGGTCAAAAATAAGGTTAGAATTAGGGTTTTGGGTATAATTAGGGTTTCGGGTCAAAATTAGGGTTCTGGGTCAAATTTAGGATTTTGGGTCAAAATTAGGGTTTAGGGTTTGAAATAGGGTTTTGAGTTTAAAATAGGGTTAGAATTAGGGTTTTGGGTAAAATTAGGGTTTCGGGTCAAAATTAGGGTTTTGGGTCAAATTTAGGATTTTGGGTCAAAATTAGGGTTTAGGGTTTGAAATAGGGTTTTGAGTTAAAATAGGGTTAGAATTAGGGTTTTGGGTAAAATTAGGGTTTCGGGTCAAAAATAGGGTTTTGAGTTTAAAATAGGGGTTTGGGTCAAAAATAAGGTTAGAATTAGGGTTTTGGGTATAATTAGGGTTTCGGGTCAAAATTAGGGTTCTGGGTCAAATTTAGGATTTTGGGTCAAAATTAGGGTTTAGGGTTTGAAATAGGGTTTTGAGTTTAAAATAGGGTTAGAATTAGGGTTTTGGGTAAAATTAGGGTTTCGGGTCAAAATTAGGGTTATGGGTCAAAATTAGGGTTAGAATTAGGGTTTTGGGTCAAAAATAAGGTTAGAATTACGGTTTTGGGTAAAAATGAGGGTTTCGGGTAAAAATTAGGGTTTAGGGTTTGAAATAGGGTTTTGAGTTTAAAATAGGGTTTTGGGTCAAAAATAGGGTTAAAATTAGGGTTTCGGGTCAAAATTAGGGTTTCGGGTCAAAATTAGGGTTATGGGTCAAATTGAGGGTTTCGGGTCAAAATTAGGGTTTTGGGTCAAAATTAGGGTTGAGTTTAAAATAGGGTTTTGGGTCAAAAATAGGGTTAGAATTAGGGTTTTTGGTCAACTTTAGGATTTAGGGTCAAAATTAGGGCTTAGGGTTTGAAATAGGCGTTTGAGTTTAAAATAGGGTTTAGGGTAAAATTATGGTTTTGATTTAAAATTAGGGTTTTGTGTTTAAAATTATGGTTTTGATTTAAAAATTGGGTTTGGGTCAAAAATAAGGTTAGAATTAGGGTTTTGGGTATAATTAGGTTTGGTCAAAATTAGGGTTAGGTCAAATTGAGGGTTGGGTCAAAATTAGGGTTTTGGGTCAAAAATAGGGTTTTGAGTTTAAAATAGGGTTTGGGTCAAAAATAGGGTTAGAATTAGGGTTTTGGTAAACTTTAGGATTTAGGGTCAAAATTAGGGCTTAGGGTTTGAAATAGGGTTTTGAGTTTAAAATAGGGTTTTGGGTCAAAAATATGGTTAGAATTAGGGTTCGGGTCAAATTGAGGTATTCGGGACAAAGTTAGGGTTTGGGTTTGAAATAGGGTTTTGAGTTTAAATTAGGGTTTGGGTCAAAAATAGGGTTAGAATTAGGGTTTTGGATTAAAATTAGGGTTTTGGATTAAAATTAGGGTTTCGGGAAAGTAGGGTTTCGGCTCAAAATTAGGGTTTTGAGTTTAAAATAGGGGTTTGGGTAAAAATTCGGGTTGATGGTCAAAATTAGGGTTTAGGGTTAGAATTAGGGTTTTGGGTAAAATTAGGGTTTTGAGTTTAAAATAGGGTTTTGGGTCAAAAATAGGGTTAGAATTACGGTTTTGGGTAAAAATTTGGGTTTAGGGTCAAAATTAGGGTTTAGGGTTTCAAATAGGGTTTTGAATTTAAAGTAGGGGTTGGGGTCAAAAATAAGGTTAGAATTAGGGTTTTGGGTAAAATTAGGGTTTCGGGTCAAAATTAGGGTTTTGGGTTTGAAATAGGGTTTTGAGTATAAAATAGGGTTAGAATTAGGGTTTTGGGTAATATTATGGTTTCGGGTCAAAAATAGGGTTTTGAGTTTAATATAGGGTTTTGGGTCAAAAATAAGGTTAGAATTCGTTTTGGGTAAAAATGAGGGTTTGGGTAAAAATTAGGGTTTAGGGTTTGAAATAGGGTTTTGAGTTTAAAATAGGGTTTTGGGTCAAAAATAGGGTTAGAATTAGGGTTTTGGGTAAAATTAGGGTTTCGGGTCAAAATTAGGGTTATGGGTCAAATTGAGGGTTTCGGGTCAAAATTAGGGTTTTGGGTCAAAATTAGGGTTGAGTTTAAAATAGGGTTTTGGGTCAAAAATAGGGTTAGAATTAGGGTTTTTGGTCAACTTTAGGATTTAGGGTCAAAATTAGGGCTTAGGGTTTGAAATAGGCGTTTGAGTTTAAAATAGGGTTTAGGGTAAAATTATGGTTTTGATTTAAAATTAGGGTTTTGGGTTAAAATTATGGTTTTGATTTAAAAATTGGGTTTTGGGTCAAAAATAAGGTTAGAATTAGGGTTTTGGGTATAATTAGGGTTTCGGGTCAAAATTAGGGTTGGGTCAAATTTAGGATTTTGGGTCAAAATTAGGGTTTAGGGTTTGAAATAGGGTTTTGAGTTTAAAATAGGGTTAGAATTAGGGTTTTGGGTAAAATTAGGGTTTCGGGTCAAAAATAGGGTTTTGAGTTTAAAATAGGGTTTTGGGTCAAAAATAAGGTTAGAATTACGGTTTTGGGTAAAAATTAGGGTTTAGGGTCAAAATTAGGGTTTAGGGTTTGAAATAGGGTTTTGAGTTTAAAATAGGGTTTTGGGTCAAAAATAGGGTTAGAATTAGGGTTTTGGGTAAAATTAGGGTTTCGGGTCAAAATTAGGGTTATGGGTCAAATTGAGGGTTTCGGGTCAAAATTAGGGTTTTGGGTCAAAATTAGGGTTGAGTTTAAAATAGGGTTTTGGGTCAAAAATAGGGTTAGAATTAGGGTTTTTGGTCAACTTTAGGATTTAGGGTCAAAATTAGGGCTTAGGGTTTGAAATAGGCGTTTGAGTTTAAAATAGGGTTTAGGGTAAAATTATGGTTTTGATTTAAAATTAGGGTTTGGGTTAATATTATGGTTTTGATTTAAAAATTGGGTTTTGGGTCAAAAATAAGGTTAGAATTAGGGTTTTGGGTATAATTAGGGTTTCGGGTCAAAATTAGGGTTCTGGGTCAAATTGAGGGTTTCGGGTCAAAATTAGGGTTTTGGGTCAAAAATAGGGTTTTGAGTTTAAAATAGGGTTTGGGGTCAAAAATAAGGTTAGAATTAGGGTTTTTGGTCAACTTTAGGATTTAGGGTCAAAATTAGGGCTTAGGGGTTTGAAATAGGGTTTTGAGTTTAAAATAGGGTTTTGGGTCAAAAATATGGTTAGAATTAGGGTTTAGGTCAAATTGAGGTATTCGGGACAAAGTTAGGGTTTGGGTTTGAAATAGGGTTTTGAGTTTAAATTAGGGTTTGGGTCAAAAATAGGGTTAGAATTAGGGTTTTGGATTAAAATTAGGGTTTGGATTAATTAGGGTTTAGGGTCAAAGCTGGGGTTTGGCTCAAAATTAGGGTTTTGAGTTTAAAATAGGGGTTTGGGTAAAAATTAGGGTTTATGGTCAAAATTAGGGTTCAGGGTTTGAAATAGGGTTTTGGGTAAAAATTAGGGTTTTGAGTTTAAAATAGGGTTTTGGGTCAAAAATAGGGTTAGAATTACGGTTTTGGGTAAAAATTAGGGTTTAGGGTCAAAATTAGGGTTTAGGGTTTCAAATAGGGTTTTGAATTTAAAGAAGTGTGGGGGGACAAAAATAAGGTAAGAATTAGGATTTTGGGTAAAATTAGGGTTTCGGGTCAAAATTAGGTTATAAGGTTTGAAAGATGGTTTTGAGTATAATATAGGGTTAGAATTAGGGTTTTGGGTAAAATTAGGGTTTCGGGTCAAAAATAGGGTTTTGAGTTTAAAATAGGGTTTTGGGTCAAAAATAAGGTTAGAATTACGGTTTTGGGTAAAAATGAGGGTTTCGGGTCAAAATTAGGGTTTAGGGTTTGAAATAGGGTTTTGAGTTTAAAATAGGGTTTTGGGTCAAAAATAGGGTTAGAATTAGGGTTTTGGGTAAAATTAGGGTTTCGGGTCAAAATTAGGGTTATGGGTCAAATTGAGGGTTTCGGGTCAAAATTAGGGTTTTGGGTCAAAATTAGGGTTAGAATTAGGGTTTCGGGTCAAAATTAGGGTTAGAATTAGGGTTTTGGTCAACTTTAGGATTTAGGGTCAAAATTAGGGTTTAGGGTTTGAAATAGGCGTTTGAGGAGTTTAAAATAGGGTTTAGGGTAAAATTATGGTTTTGATTTAAAATTAGGGTTTTGGGTTAAAATTATGGTTTTGATTTAAAAATTGGGTTTTGGGTCAAAAATAAGGTTAGAATTAGGGTTTTGGGTATAATTAGGGTTTCGGGTCAAAATTAGGGTTCTGGGTCAAATTTAGGATTTTGGGTCAAAATTAGGGTTTAGGGTTTGAAATAGGGTTTTGAGTTTAAAATAGGGTTAGAATTAGGGTTTTGGGTAAAATTAGGGTTTCGGGTCAAAAATAGGGTTTTGAGTTTAAAATAGGGTTTTGGGTCAAAAATAAGGTTAGAATTACGGTTTTGGGTAAAAATGAGGGTTTCGGGTAAAAATTAGGGTTTAGGGTTTGAAATAGGGTTTTGAGTTTAAAATAGGGTTTTGGGTCAAAAATAGGGTTAGAATTAGGGTTTTGGGTAAAATTAGGGTTTCGGGTCAAAATTAGGGTTATGGGTCAAATTGAGGGTTTCGGGTCAAAATTAGGGTTTTGGGTCAAAATTAGGGTTGAGTTTAAAATAGGGTTTTGGGTCAAAAATAGGGTTAGAATTAGGGTTTTTGGTCAACTTTAGGATTTAGGGTCAAAATTAGGGCTTAGGGTTTGAAATAGGCGTTTGAGTTTAAAATAGGGTTTAGGGTAAAATTATGGTTTTGATTTAAAATTAGGGTTTTGGGTTAAAATTATGGTTTTGATTTAAAAATTGGGTTTTGGGTCAAAAATAAGGTTAGAATTAGGGTTTTGGGTATAATTAGGGTTTCGGGTCAAAATTAGGGTTCTGGGTCAAATTTAGGATTTTGGGTCAAAATTAGGGTTTAGGGTTTGAAATAGGGTTTTGCGTTTAAAATAGGGTTAGAATTAGGGTTTTGGGTAAAATTAGGGTTTCGGGTCAAAAATAGGGTTTTGAGTTTAAAATAGGGTTTTGGGTCAAAAATAAGGTTAGAATTACGGTTTTGGGTAAAAATGAGGGTTTCGGGTCAAAATTAGGGTTTTGGGTTTGAAATAGGGTTTTGAGTTAAAAATAGGGTTTTGGGTCAAAAATAGGGTTAGAATTAGGGTTTTGGGTAAAATTAGGGTTTCGGGTCAAAATTAGGGTTATGGGTCAAATTGAGGGTTTCGGGTCAAAATTAGGGTTTTGGGTCAAAATTAGGGTTGAGTTTAAAATAGGGTTTTGGGTCAAAAATAGGGTTAGAATTAGGGTTTTTGGTCAACTTTAGGATTTAGGGTCAAAATTAGGGCTTAGGGTTTGAAATAGGCGTTTGAGTTTAAAATAGGGTTTAGTTTAGGGTAAAATTATGGTTTTGATTTAAAATTAGGGTTTTGGGTTAAAATTATGGTTTTGATTTAAAAATTGGGTTTTGGGTCAAAAATAAGGTTAGAATTAGGGTTTTGGGTATAATTAGGGTTTCGGGTCAAAATTAGGGTTCAGGGTCAAATTTAGGATTTTGGGTCAAAATTAGGGTTTAGGGTTTGAAATAGGGTTTTGAGTTTAAAATAGGGTTAGAATTAGGGTTTTGGGTAAAATTAGGGTTTCGGGTCAAAAATAGGGTTTTGAGTTTAAAATAGGGTTTTGGGTCAAAAATAAGGTTAGAATTACGGTTTTGGGTAAAAATGAGGGTTTCGGGTAAAAATTAGGGTTTTGGGTTTGAAATAGGGTTTTGAGTTTAAAATAGGGTTTTGGGTCAAAAATAGGGTTAGAATTAGGGTTTTGGGTAAAATTAGGGTTTCGGGTCAAAATTAGGGTTATGGGTCAAATCGAGGGTTTCGGGTCAAAATTAGGGTTTTGGGTCAAAAATAGGGTTTTGAGTTTAAAATAGGGTTTTGGGTCAAAATTAGGGTTAGAATTAGGGTTTTTGGTCAACTTTAGGATTTAGGGTCAAAATTAGGGTTTAGGGTTTGAAATAGGCGTTTGAGTTTAAAATAGGGTTGTGGGTAAAATTACGGTTTAGGGTTAAAATTATGGTTTTGATTTAAAATTAGGGTTTTGGGTTAAAATTATGGTTTTGATTTAAAAATTGGGTTTTGGGTCAAAAATAAGGTTAGAATTAGGGTTTTGGGTATAATTAGGGTTTCGGGTCAAAATTAGGGTTAGGTCAAATTTAGGATTATGGGTAAAAATTAGGGTTTAGGGTTTGAAATAGGGTATGGAGTTTAAATGAGGGTTAGAATTAGGGTTTTGGGTAAAATTAGGGTTTCGGGTCAAAAATAGGGTTTTGAGTTTAAAATAGGGTTTTGGGTCAAAAATAAGGTTAGAATTACGGTTTTGGGTAAAAATGAGGGTTTCGGGTAAAAATTAGGGTTTAGGGTTTGAAATAGGGTTTTGAGTTTAAAATAGGGTTTTGGGTCAAAAATAGGGTTAGAATTAGGGTTTTGGGTAAAATTAGGGTTTCGGGTCAAAAATTAGGGTTATGGGTCAAATTGAGGGTTTCGGGTCAAAATTAGGGTTTTGGGTCAAAATTAGGGGTTGAGTTTAAAATAGGGTTTTGGGTCAAAAATAGGGTTAGAATTAGGGTTTTGGTCAACTTTAGGATTTAGGGTCAAAATTAGGGCTTAGGGTTTGAAATAGGGTTTGAGTTTAAAAATAGGGTTTAGGGTAAAATTATGGTTTTGATTTAAAATTAGGGTTTTGAGTTAAAATTATGGTTTTGATTTAAAAATTGGGTTTTGGGTCAAAAATAAGGTTAGAATTAGGGTTTTGGGTATAATTAGGGTTTTGGTCAAAATTAGGGTTTGGGAATTTAGGATTTTGGGTCAAAATTAGGGTTTAGGGTTTGAAATAGGGTTTTCAGTGTAAAATAGGGTTAGAATTAGGGTTTTGTGTAAAATTAGGGTTTCTCGTCAAAAATAGGGTTTTGAGTTTAAAATAGGGATTTGGGTCAAAAATAAGGTTAGAATTACGGTTTGGGTAAAAATGAGGTTTTGGTCAAAATTATGGTTTAGGGTTTGAAATAGGGTTTTGAGTTAAAAATAGGGTTTTGGGTCAAAAATAGGGTTAGAATTAGGGTTTTGGGTAAAATTAGGGTTTCGGGTCAAAATTAGGGTTATGGGTCAAATTGAGGGTTTCGGGTCAAAATTAGGGTTTTGGGTCAAAATTAGGGTTGAGTTTAAAATAGGGTTTTGGGTCAAAATAGGGTTAGAATTAGGGTTTTTGGTCAACTTTAGGATTTAGGGTCAAAATTAGGGCTTAGGGTTTGAAATAGGCGTTTGAGTTTAAAATAGGGTTTAGGGTAAAATTATGGTTTTGATTTAAAATTAGGGTTTTGGGTTAAAATTATGGTTTTGATTTAAAAATTGGGTTTTGGGTCAAAAATAAGGTTAGAATTAGGGTTTTGGGTATAATTAGGGTTTCGGGTCAAAATTAGGGTTCTGGGTCAAATTTAGGATTTTGGGTCAAAATTAGGGTTTAGGGTTTGAAATAGGGTTTTGAGTTTAAAATAGGGTTAGAATTAGGGTTTTGGGTAAAATTAGGGTTTCGGGTCAAAAATAGGGTTTTGAGTTTAAAATAGGGTTTTGGGTCAAAAATAAGGTTAGAATTACGGTTTGGGTAAAAATGGGGTTTCGGTTAAAAATTAGGGTTTAGGGTTTGAAATAGGGTTTTGAGTTTAAAATAGGGTTTTGGGTCAAAAATAGGGTTAGAATTAGGGTTTTGGGTAAAATTAGGGTTTCGGGTCAAAATTAGGGTTATGGGTCAAATTGAGGGTTTCGGGTCAAAATTAGGGTTTTGGGTCAAAAATAGGGTTTTGAGTTTAAAATAGGGTTTTGGGTCAAAAATAGGGTTAGAATTAGGGTTTTTGGTCAACTTTAGGATTTAGGGTCAAAATTAGGGCTTAGGGTTTGAAATAGGGTTTTGAGTTTAAAATAGGGTTTTGGGTCAAAAATATGGTTAGAATTAGGGTTAAGGTCAAATTGAGGTATTCGGGACAAAGTTAGGGTTTGGGTTTGAAATAGGGTTTTGAGTTTAAATTAGGGTTTGGGTCAAAAATAGGGTTAGAATTAGGGTTTGGATTAAAATTAGGGTTTAGGAGTCCAATGGGGGTTTGGCTCAAATTAGGGTTTTGAGTTTAAAATAGGGGTTTGGGTAAAAATTAGGGTTTATGGTCAAAATTAGGGTTTAGGGTTTGAAATAGGGTTTTGGGTAAAATTAGGGTTTTGAGTTTAAAATAGGGTTTTGGGTCAAAAATAGGGTTAGAATTACGGTTTGGGTAAAATTAGGGTTTAGGGTCAAACTTAGGGTTTAGGGTCTCAAATAGGGTTTTGAATTTAAAGTAGGGGTTGGGGTCAAAAATAAGGTTAGAATTAGGGTTTTGGGTAAAATTAGGGTTTCGGTCAAATTAGGGTTTAAGGTTT
>JAUPTC010000021.1:647680-666946 GCA_030762895.1 Sophora flavescens
TGAAACCCTAAACCCTAATTTTGACCCTAAACCCTAATTTTTACCCAAAACCGTAATTCTAACCCTATTTTTGACCCAAAACCCTATTTTAAACTCAAAACCCTAATTTTTACCCAAAACCCTATTTCAAACCCTAAACCCTAATTTTGACCATAAACCCTAATTTTTACCCAAACCCCTATTTTAAACTCAAAACCCTAATTTTGAGCCGAAACCCCAGTTTTGACCCTAAACCCTAATTTTAATCCGAAACCCTAATTTTAATCCGAAACCCTAATTCTAACCCTATTTTTGACCCAAACCCTAATTTAAACTCAAAACCCTATTTCAAACCCGAAACCCTAACTTTGTCCCGAATACCTCAATTTGACCCAGAACCCTAATTCTAACCATATTTTTGACCCAAAACCCTATTTTAAACTCAAAACCCTATTTCAAACCCTAAGCCCTAATTTGGACCCTAAATCCTAAAGTTGACCAAAAACCCTAATTCTAACCCTATTTTTGACCCAAAACCCTATTTTAAACTCAAAACCCTATTTTTGACCCAAAACCCTAATTTTGACCCGAAACCCTCAATTTGACCCATAACCCTAATTTTGACCCGAAACCCTAATTTTACCCAAAACCCTAATTCTAACCCTATTTTTGACCCAAAACCCTATTTTTAACTCAAAACCCTATTTCAAACCCAAAACCCTAATTTTGACCCGAAACCCTCATTTTTACCCAAAACCGTAATTCTAACCTTATTTTTGACCCAAAACCCTATTTTAAACTCAAAACCCTATTTTTGACCCGAAACCCTAATTTTACCCAAAACCCTAATTCTAACCCTATTTTAAACTCAAAACCCTATTTCAAACCCTAAACCCTAATTTTGACCCGAAACCCTAATTTTACCCAAAACCCTAATTCTAACCTTATTTTTGACCCCAACCCCTACTTTAAATTCAAAACCCTATTTGAAACCCTAAACCCTAATTTTGACCCTAAACCCTAATTTTTACCCAAAACCGTAATTCTAACCCTATTTTTGACCCAAAACCCTATTTTAAACTCAAAACCCTAATTTTTACCCAAAACCCTATTTCAAACCCTAAACCCTAATTTTGACCATAAACCCTAATTTTTACCCAAACCCCTATTTTAAACTCAAAACCCTAATTTTGAGCCGAAACCCCAGTTTTGACCCTAAACCCTAATTTTCATCCGAAACCCTAATTTTAATCCGAAACCCTAATTCTAACCCTATTTTTGACCCAAACCCTAATTTAAACTCAAAACCCTATTTCAAACCCGAAACCCTAACTTTGTCCCGAATACCTCAATTTGACCCAGAACCCTAATTCTAACCATATTTTTGACCCAAAACCCTATTTTAAACTCAAAACCCTATTTCAAACCCTAAGCCCTAATTTTGACCCTAAATCCTAAAGTTGACCAAAAACCCTAATTCTAACCCTATTTTTGACCCAAAACCCTATTTTAAACTCAAAACCCTATTTTTGACCCAAAACCCTAATTTTGACCCGAAACCCTCAATTTGACCCATAACCCTAATTTTGACCCGAAACCCTAATTTTACCCAAAACCCTAATTCTAACCCTATTTTTGACCCAAAACCCTATTTTAAACTCAAAACCCTATTTCAAACCCTAAACCCTAATTTTTACCCGAAACCCTCATTTTTACCCAAAACCGTAATTCTAACCTTATTTTTGACCCAAAACCCTATTTTAAACTCAAAACCCTATTTTTGACCCGAAACCCTAATTTTACCCAAAACCCTAATTCTAACCCTATTTTAAACGCAAACCCTATTTCAAACCCTAAACCCTAATTTTGACCCAAAATCCTAAATTTGACCCGAACCCTAATTTTGACCAGAAAACCTAATTATACCCAAAACCCTAATTCTAACCTTATTTTTGACCCAAAACCCAATTTTTAAATCAAAACCATAATTTTAACCCAAAACCCTAATTTTAAATCAAAACCATAATTTTACCCTAAACCCTATTTTAAACTCAAACGCCTATTTCAAACCCTAAGCCCTAATTTTGACCCTAAATCATCAAGTTTACCAAAAACCAAATTACTCACACTATTTTGACCCAAAACCCAATTTTAAACTCAACCCTAATTTTGACCCAAAACCCTAATTTTGACCAAACCTCAATTTGACCCATAACCCTAATTTTGACCAAAACCCTAATTTTGACCCGAAAACCCTAATTCTAACCCTATTTTTGACCCAAAACCCTATTTTAAACTCAAAACCCTATTTCAAACCCTAAACCCTAATTTTTACCCGAAACCCTCATTTTTACCCAAAACCGTAATTCTAACCTTATTTTTGACCCAAAACCCTATTTTAAACTCAAAACCCTATTTTTGACCCGAAACCCTAATTTTACCCAAAACCCTAATTCTAACCCTATTTTAAACTCAAAACCCTATTTCAAACCCTAAACCCTAATTTTGACCCAAAATCCTAAATTTGACCCGGAACCCTAATTTTGACCCGAAACCCTACTTATACCCAAAACCCTAATTCTAACCTTATTTTTGACCCAAAACCCAATTTTTAAATCAAAACCATAATTTTAACCCAAAACCCTAATTTTAAATCAAAACTATAATTTTAACCCTAAACCGTAATTTTACCCACAACCCTATTTTAAACTCAAACGCCTATTTCAAACCCTAAACCCTAATTTTGACCCTAAATCCTAAAGTTGACCAAAAACCCTAATTCTAACCCTAATTTTGACCCAAAACCCTATTTTAAACTCAAAACCCTAATTTTGACCCAAAACCCTAATTTTGACCCGAAACCCTCAATTTGACCCATAACCCTAATTTTGACCCGAAACCCTAATTTTACCCAAAACCCTAATTCTAACCCTATTTTTGACCCAAAACCCTATTTTAAACTCAAAACCCTATTTCAAACCCTAAACCCTAATTTTGACCCGAAACCCTCATTTTTACCCAAAACCGTAATTCTAACCTTATTTTTGACCCAAAACCCTATTTTAAACTCAAAACCCTATTTTTGACCCGAAACCCTAATTTTACCCAAAACCCTAATTCTAACCCTATTTCAAACTCAAAACCCTATTTCAAACCCTAAACCCTAATTTTGACCCAAAATCCTAAATTTGACCCAGAACCCTAATTTTGACCCGAAACCCAAATTTTACCCAAAACCCTAATTCTAACCTTATTTTTGACCCAAAACCCAATTTTTAAATCAAAACCCTAATTTTCACCCAAAACCCTAATTTTAAATCAAAACCATAATTTTAACCCTAAACCGTAATTTTACCCAAAACCCTATTTTAAACTCAAACGCCTATTTCAAACCCTAAACCCTAATTTTGACCCTAATTCCTAAAGTTGACCAAAAACCCTAATTCTAACCCTAATTTTGACCCAAAACCCTATTTTAAACTCAAAACCCTAATTTTGACCCAAAACCCTAATTTTGACCCGAAACCCTCAATTTGACCCATAACCCTAATTTTGACCCGAAACCCTAATTTTACCCAAAACCCTAATTCTAACCCTATTTTTGACCCAAAACCCTATTTTAAACTCAAAACCCTATTTCAAACCCTAAACCCTAATTTTGACCAAACCCTCATTTTTACCCAAAACCGTAATTCTAACCTTATTTTTGACCCAAAACCCTATTTTAAACTCAAAACCCTATTTTTGACCCGAAACCCTAATTTTACCCAAAACCCTAATTCTAACCCTATTTCAAACTCAAAACCCTATTTCAAACCCTAAACCCTAATTTTGACCCAAAATCCTAAATTTGACCCATAACCCTAATATTGCCCAAAACCCAAATTTTACCCAAAACCCTAATTCTAACCTTATTTTTGACCCAAAACCCAATTTTTAAATCAAAACCCTAATTTTCACCCAAAACCCTAATTTTAAATCAAAACCATAATTTTAACCCTAAACCGTAATTTTACCCAAAACCCTATTTTAAACTCAAACGCCTATTTCAAACCCTAAACCCTAATTTTGACCCTAATTCCTAAAGTTGACCAAAAACCCTAATTCTAACCCTATTTTTGACCCAAAACCCTATTTTAAACTCAAAACCCTAATTTTGACCCGAAACCTTCAATTTGACCCATAACCCTAATTTTGACCCGAAACCCTCATTTTACCCAAAACCCTAATTATAACCCTATTTTTGACCCAAAACCCTATTTTTAACTCAAAACCCTATTTCAAACCCAAAACCCTAATTTTGACCCGAAACCCTCATTTTTACCCAAAACCGTAATTCTAACCTTATTTTTTACCCAAAACCCTAATTCTAACCCTATTTTAAACTCAAAACCCTATTTCAAACCCTAAACCCTAATTTTGACCCGAAACCCTAATTTTACCCAAAACCCTAATTCTAACCTTATTTTTGACCCCAACCCCTACTTTAAATTCAAAACCCTATTTGAAACCCTAAACCCTAATTTTGACCCTAAACCCTAATTTTTACCCAAAACCGTAATTCTAACCCTATTTTTGACCCAAAACCCTATTTTAAACTCAAAACCCTAATTTTTACCCAAAACCCTATTTCAAACCCTAAACCCTAATTTTGACCATAAACCCTAATTTTTACCCAAACCCCTATTTTAAACTCAAAACCCTAATTTTGAGCCAAACCCCATTTTGACCCTAAACCCTAATTTTCATCCAAACCCTAATTTTAATCCAAAACCCTAATTCTAACCCTATTTTTGACCCAAACCCTAATTTAAACTCAAAACCCTATTTCAAACCCTAAACCCTAACTTTGTCCCGAATACCTCAATTTGACCCAGAACCCTAATTCTAACCATATTTTTGACCCAAAACCCTATTTTAAACTCAAAACCCTATTTCAAACCCTAAGCCCTAATTTTGACCCTAAATCCTAAAGTTGACCAAAAACCCTAATTCTAACCCTATTTTTGACCCAAAACCCTATTTTAAACTCAAAACCCTAATTTTGACCCAAAACCCTAATTTTGACCCGAAACCCTCAATTTGACCCATAACCCTAATTTTGACCCGAAACCCTAATTTTACCCAAAACCCTAATTCTAACCCTATTTTTGACCCAAAACCCTATTTTAAACTCAAAACCCTATTTCAAACCCTAAACCCTAATTTTTACCCGAAACCCTCATTTTTACCCAAAACCGTAATTCTAACCTTATTTTTGACCCAAAACCCTATTTTAAACTCAAAACCCTATTTTTGACCCGAAACCCTAATTTTACCCAAAACCCTAATTCTAACCCTATTTTAAACGCAAAACCCTATTTCAAACCCTAAACCCTAATTTTGACCCAAAATCCTAAATTTGACCCAGAACCCTAATTTTGACCCGAAACCCTAATTATACCCAAAACCCTAATTCTAACCGAATTTTTGACCCAAAACCCAATTTTAAAATCAAAACCATCCTTTTAACCCAAAACCCTAATTCTAACCATATTTTTGACCCAAAACCCTATTTTAAACTCAAACGCCTATTTCAAACCCTAAGCCCTAATTTTGACCCTAAATCCTAAAGTTGACCAAAAACCCTAATTCTAACCCTATTTTTGACCCAAAACCCTATTTTAAACTCAACCCCAATTTTGACCCAAAACCCTAATTTTGACCCGAAACCCTCAATTTGACCCATAACCCTAATTTTGACCCGAAACCCTAATTTTACCCAAAACCCTAATTCTAACCCTATTTTTGACCCAAAACCCTATTTTAAACTCAAAACCCTATTTCAAACCCTAAACCCTAATTTTGACCCGAAACCCTCATTTTTACCCAAAACCGTAATTCTAACCTTATTTTTGACCCAAAACCCTATTTTAAACTCAAAACCCTATTTTTGACCCGAAACCCTAATTTTACCCAAAACCCTAATTCTAACCCTATTTTAAACTCAAAACCCTATTTCAAACCCTAAACCCTAATTTTGACCCAAAATCCTAAATTTGACCCAGAACCCTAATTTTGACCCGAAACCCTAATTATACCCAAAACCCTAATTCTAACCTTATTTTTGACCCAAAACCCAATTTTTAAATCAAAACCATAATTTTAACCCAAAACCCTAATTTTAAATCAAAACCATAATTTTACCCTAAACCCTATTTTAAACTCAAACGCCTATTTCAAACCCTAAGCCCTAATTTTGACCCTAAATCCTAAAGTTGACCAAAAACCCTAATTCTAACCCTATTTTTGACCCAAAACCCTATTTTAAACTCAACCCTAATTTTGACCCAAAACCCTAATTTTGACCCGAAACCCTCAATTTGACCCATAACCCTAATTTTGACCCGAAACCCTAATTTTACCCAAAACCCTAATTCTAACCCTATTTTTGACCTAAAACCCTATTTTAAACTCAAAACCCTATTTCAAACCCTAAACCCTAATTTTTACCCGAAACCCTCATTTTTACCCAAAACCGTAATTCTAACCTTATTTTTGACCCAAAACCCTATTTTAAACTCAAAACCCTATTTTTGACCCGAAACCCTAATTTTACCCAAAACCCTAATTCTAACCCTATTTTATACTCAAAACCCTATTTCAAACCCTAAACCCTAATTTTGACCCGAAACCCTAATTTTTACCCAAAACCGTAATTCTAACCCTATTTTTGACCCAAAACCCTATCCTAAACTCAAAACCCTAATTTTTACCCAAAACCCTATTTCAAACCCTAAACCCTAATTTTGACCATAAACCCTAATTTTTACCCAAACCCCTATTTTAAACTCAAAACCCTAATTTTGAGCCGAAACCCCAGTTTTGACCCTAAACCCTAATTTTAATCCGAAACCCTAATTTTAATCCGAAACCCTAATTCTAACCCTATTTTTGACCCAAACCCTAATTTAAACTCAAAACCCTATTTCAAACCCGAAACCCTAACTTTGTCCCGAATACCTCAATTTGACCCAGAACCCTAATTCTAACCATATTTTTGACCCAAAACCCTATTTTAAACTCAAAACCCTATTTCAAACCCTAAGCCCTAATTTTGACCCTAAATCCAAAAGTTGACCAAAAACCCTAATTCTAACCCTATTTTTGACCCAAAACCCTATTTTAAACTCAAAACCCTATTTTTGACCCAAAACCCTAATTTTGACCCGAAACCCTCAATTTGACCCAGAACCCTAATTTTGACCCGAAACCCTAATTATACCCAAAACCCTAATTCTAACCTTATTTTTGACCCAAAACCCAATTTTTAAATCAAAACCATAATTTTAACCCAAAACCCTAATTTTAAATCAAAACCATAATTTTACCCTAAACCCTATTTTAAACTCAAACGCCTATTTCAAACCCTAAGCCCTAATTTTGACCCTAAATCCTAAAGTTGACCAAAAACCCTAATTCTAACCCTATTTTTGACCCAAAACCCTATTTTAAACTCAACCCTAATTTTGACCCAAAACCCTAATTTTGGCCCGAAACCCTCAATTTGACCCATAACCCTAATTTTGACCCGAAACCCTAATTTTGACCCGAAACCCTAATTTTAACCCTATTTTTGACCCAAAACCCTATTTTAAACTCAAAACCCTATTTCAAACCCTAAACCCTAATTTTTACCCGAAACCCTCATTTTTACCCAAAACCGTAATTCTAACCTTATTTTTGACCCAAAACCCTATTTTAAACCCAAAACCCTTATTTTGACCCGAAACCCTAATTTTACCCAAAACCCTAATTCTAACCCTATTTTAAACTCAAAACCCTATTTCAAACCCTAAACCCTAATTTTGACCCAAAATCCTAAATTTGACCCAGAACCCTAATTTTGACCCGAAACCCTAATTATACCCAAAACCCTAATTCTAACCTTATTTTTGACCCAAACCCCTATTTTAAACTCAAAACCCTATTTTTGACCCGAAACCCTAATTTTACCCAAAACCCTAATTCTAACCCTATTTTAAACTCAAAACCCTATTTCAAACCCTAAACCCTAATTTTGACCCAAAATCCTAAATTTGACCCAAAACCCTAATTTTGACCCGAAACCCTAATTTTACCCAAAACCCTAATTCTAACCCTATTTTAAACTCAAAACCCTATTTCAAACCCTAAACCCTAATTTTGACCCAAAATCCTAAATTTGACCCAGAATCCTAATTTTGACCCGAAACCCTAATTATACCCAAAACCCAAATTCTAACCTTATTTTTGACCCAAAACCCAATTTTTAAATGAAAACCATAATTTTAACCCAAACCCTAATTTTAAATCAAAACCATAATTTTAACCCTAAACCGTAATTTTACCCACAACCCTATTTTAAACTCAAACGCCTATTTCAAACCCTAAACCCTAATTTTGACCCTAAATCCTAAAGTTGACCAAAAACCGTAATTCTAACCCTAATTTTGACCCAAAACCCTATTTTAAACTCAAAACGCTAATTTTGACCCAAAACCCTAATTTTGACCCGAAACCCTCAATTTGACCCATAACCCTGATTTTGACCCGAAACCCTAATTTTACCCAAAACCCTAATTCTAACCCTATTTTTGACCCAAAACCCTATTTTAAACTCAAAACCCTATTTCAAACCCTAAACCCTAATTTTGACCCGAAACCCTCATTGTTACCCAAAACCGTAATTCTAACCTTATTTTTGACCCAAAACCCTATTTTAAACTCAAAACCCTATTTTTGACCCGAAACCCTAATTTTACCCAAAACCCTAATTCTAACCCTATTTTAAACTCAAAACCCTATTTCAAACCCTAAACCCTAATTTTGACCCAAAATCCTAAATATGACCCAGAACCCTAATTTTGACCCGAAACCCTAATTTTACCCAAAACCCTAATTCTAACCTTATTTTTGACCCCAACCCCTTCTTTAAATTCAAAACCCTATTTGAAACCCTAAACCCTAATTTTGACCCTAAACCCTAATTTTTACCCAAAACCGTAATTCTAACCCTATTTTTGACCCAAAACCCTATTTTAAACTCAAAACCCTAATTTTTACCCAAAACCCTATTTCAAACCCTAAACCCTAATTTTGACCATAAACCCTAATTCTTACCGAAACCCCAATTTTAAACTCAAAACCCTAATTTTGAGCCGAAACCCCAGTTTTGACCCTAAACCCTAAACCCTAATTTTAATCCGAAACCATAATTCTAACCCTATTTTTGACCGAAAACCCTATTTTAAACTCAAAACCCTATTTCAAACCCGAAACCCTAACTTTGACCCGAATACCTCAATTTGACCCAGAACCCTAATTCTAACCCTATTTTTGACCCAAAACCCTATTTTAAACTCAAAACCCTATTTCAAACCATAAACCCTAATTTTGAACCTAAACCCTAATTTTTATATAAAACCCTAATTCTAACCTTATTTTTGACCCAAACCACAATTTTTAAATCAAAACCCTAATTTTAACCCAAAACCCTAATTTTAAATCAAAACCCTAATTTTAACCCGAAACCGTAATTTTACCCAAAACCCTATTTTAAACTCAAACCCCTATTTCAAACCCTAAACCGTAATTTTGACCATAAACCCTAATTTTTACCCAAAACCCTATTTCAAACCCTAAACCCTAATTTTGACCCTAAACCATATTTCTAACCCTAATTTTGACCCTAAACCCTAATTTTGACCCAAAACCCTAATTTTGAACCAAAACCCTAATTCTAACCCTATTTTTGACCCAAAACCCGATTTTAAACTCAAATCAATAATTTCGACCCAAAACCCTAATTTTGACCCGAAACCCTAATTTTACCCAAAACCCTAATTCTAACCCTATTTTTGACCCAAAACCTATTTTAAACTCAAAACCCTATTTCAAACCCTAAACCCTAATTTTGACCCGAAACCCTCAATTTGACCAATAACCCTAATTTTGACCCAAAACCCTAATTCTAACCCTATTTTTGACCCAAAACCCTATTTTAAACTCAAAACCCTATTTCAAACCCTAAACCCTAATTTTGACCCGAAACCCTCATTTTTACCCAAAACCGTGATTCTAACCTTATTTTTGACACAAAACCCTATTTTAAACTCAAAACCTTATTTTTGACCCGAAACCCTAATTTTACCCAAAACCCTAATTCTAACCCTATTTTTGACCCTAAACCCTAAACCCTAATTTTAATCCGAAACCCTAATTCTAACCCTATTTTTGACCCAAAACCCTATTTTAAACTCAAAACCCTATTTCAAACCCGAAACCCTAACTTTGACCCGAAAACCTCAATTTGACCCAGAACCCTAATTCTAACCCTATTTTTGACCCCAAACCCTATTTTAAACTCAAACCCCTATTTCAAACCCTAAACCCTAATTTTGAACCTAAACCCTAATTTTTATATAAAACCCTAATTCTAACCATATTTTTGACCCAAAACCCAATTTTTAATTCAAAACCCAAAATTTAACCCAAAACCATAATTTTAACCCGAAACCCTAATTTGACCCAAAACCCTATTTTAAACTCAAAACCCTATTTCAAACCCTAAACCCTAATTTTGACCCGAAACCCTCATTTTTACCCAAAACCGTAATTCTAACCTTATTTTTGACCCAAAACCCTATTTTAAACTCAAAACCCTATTTTTGACCCGAAACCCTAATTTTACCCAAAACCCTAATTCTAACCCTATTTCAAACTCAAAACCCTATTTCAAACCCTAAACCCTAATTTTGACCAAAAATCCTAAATTTGACCCAGAACCCTAATTTTGCCCCGAAACCCAAATTTTACCCAAAACCCTAATTCTAACCTTATTTTTGACCCAAAACCCAATTTTTAAATCAAAACCCTAATTTTCACCCAAAACCCTAATTTTAAATCAAAACCATAATTTTAACCCTAAACCGTAATTTTACCCAAAACCCTATTTTAAACTCAAACGCCTATTTCAAACCCTAAACCCTAATTTTGACCCTAAATCCTAAAGTTGACCAAAAACCCTATTTCTAACCCTATTTTTGACCCAAAACCCTATTTTAAACTCAAAACCCTAATTTTGACCCATAACCCTAATTTTGACCCGAAACCCTAATTTTACCCAAAACCCTAATTCTAACCCTATTTTTGACCCAAAACCCTATTTTAAACTCAAAACCCTATTTCAAACCCTAAACCCTAATTTTTACCCGAAACCCTCATTTTTACCCAAAACCGTAATTCTAACCTTATTTTTGACCCAAAACCCTATTTTAAACTCAAAACCCTATTTTTGACCCGAAACCCTAATTTTACCCAAAACCCTAATTCTAACCCTATTTTAAAATCAAACCCCTATTTCAAACCCTAAACCCTAATTTTGACCCGAAACCCTAATTTTACCCAAAACCCTAATTCTAACCTTATTTATGCAAGAATCCACTAATTTTTTTTCAAAACCAAATTTGAAACCCTAAACCCTAATTTTGACCCTAAACCCTAATTTTTACCCAAAACCGTAATTCTAACCCTATTTTTGACCCAAAACCCTATTTTAAACTCAAAACCCTAATTTTTACCCAAAACCCTATTTCAAACCCTAAACCCTAATTTTGACCATAAACCCTAATTTTTACCCAAACCCCTATTTTAAACTCAAAACCCTAATTTTGAGCCGAAACCCCAGTTTTGACCCTAAACCCTAATTTTAATCCGAAACCCTAATTTTAATCCGAAACCCTAATTCTAACCCTATTTTTGACCCAAACCCTAATTTAAACTCAAAACCCTATTTCAAACCCGAAACCCTAACTTTGTCCCGAATACCTCAATTTGACACTGAACCTTAATTCTAACCATATTTTTGACCCAAAACCCTATTTTAAACTCAAAACCCTATTTCAAACCCTAAGCCCTAATTTGGACCCTAAATCCTAAAGTTGACCAAAAACCCTAATTCTAACCCTATTTTTGACCCAAAACCCTATTTTAAACTCAAAACCCTATTTTTGACCCAAAACCCTAATTTTGACCCGAAACCCTCAATTTGACCCATAACCCTAATTTTGACCCGAAACCCTAATTTTACCCAAAACCCTAATTCTAACCCTATTTTTGACCCAAAACCCTATTTTAAACTCAAAACCCTATTTCAAACCCTAAACCCTAATTTTTACCCGAAACCCTCATTTTTACCCAAAACCGTAATTCTAACCTTATTTTTGACCCAAAACCCTATTTTAAACTCAAAACCCTATTTTTGACCCTAAACCCTAATTTTACCCAAAACCCTAATTCTAACCCTATTTTAAACTCAAAACCCTATTTCAAACCCTAAACCCTAATTTTGACCCAAAATCCTAAATTTGACCCAGAACCCTAATTTTGACCCGAAACCCTAATTATACCCAAAACCCTAATTCTAACCTTATTTTTGACCCAAAACCCAATTTTTAAATCAAAACCATAATTTTAACCCAAAACCCTAATTTTAAATCAAAACCATAATTTTACCCTAAACCCTATTTTAAACTCAAACGCCTATTTCAAACCCTAAGCCCTAATTTTGACCCTAAATCCTAAAGTTGACCAAAAACCCTAATTCTAACCCTATTTTTGACCCAAAACCCTATTTTAAACTCAACCCTAATTTTGACCCAAAACCCTAATTTTGACCCGAAAACCTCAATTTGACCCATAACCCTAATTTTGACCCGAAACCCTAATTTTACCCAAAACCCTAATTCTAACCCTATTTTTGACCCAAAACCCTATTTTAAACTCAAAACCCTATTTCAAACCCTAAACCCTAATTTTTACCCGAAACCCTCATTTTTACCCAAAACCGTAATTCTAACCTTATTTTTGACCCAAAACCCTATTTTAAACTCAAAACCCTATTTTTGACCCGAAACCCTAATTTTACCCAAAACCCTAATTCTAACCCTATTTTAAACTCAAAACCCTATTTCAAACCCTAAACCCTAATTTTGACCCAAAATCCTAAATTTGACCCAGAACCCTAATTTTGACCCGAAACCCTAATTATACCCAAAACCCTAATTCTAACCTTATTTTTGACCCAAAACCCAATTTTTAAATCAAAACCATAATTTTAACCCAAAACCCTAATTTTAAATCAAAACCATAATTTTACCCCTAAACCGTAATTTTACCCACAACCCTATTTTAAACTCAAACGCCTATTTCAAACCCTAAACCCTAATTTTGACCCTAAATCCTAATGTTGACCAAAAACCCTAATTCTAACCCTATTTTTGACCCAAAACCCTATTTTAAACTCAAAACCCTAATTTTGACCCAAAACCCTAATTTTGACCCGAAACCCTCAATTTGACCCATAACCCTAATTTTGACCCGAAACCCTAATTTTACCCAAAACCCTAATTCTAACCCTATTTTTGACCCAAAAGCCTATTTTAAACTCAAAACCCTATTTCAAACCCTAAACCCTAATTTTGACCCGAAACCCTCATTTTTACCCAAAACCGTAATTCTAACCTTATTTTTGACCCAAATACCTATTTTAAACTCAAAACCCTATTTTTGACCCGAAACCCTAATTTTACCCAAAACCCTAATTCTAACCCTATTTCAAACTCAAAACCCTATTTCAAACCCTAAACCCTAATTTTGACCCAAAATCCTAAATTTGACCCAGAACCCTAATTTTGACCCGAAACCCAAATTTTACCCAAAACCCTAATTCTAACCTTATTTTTGACCCAAAACCCAATTTTTAAATCAAAACCCTAATTTTCACCCAAAACCCTAATTTTAAATCAAAACCATAATTTTAACCCTAAACCGTAATTTTACCCAAAACCCTATTTTAAACTCAAACGCCTATTTCAAACCCTAAACCCTAATTTTGACCCTAAATCCTAAAGTTGACCAAAACCCTAATTCTAAACCTATTTATGACCTAAAACCCTATTTTAAACTCAAAACCCTAATTTTGACCCTAAACCTTCAATTTGACCCATAACCCTAATTTTGACCCGAAACCCTCATTTTACCCAAAACCCTAATTATAACCCTATTTTTGACCCAAAACCCTATTTTTAACTCAAAACCCTATTTCAAACCCAAACCCTAATTTTGACCAAACCCTCATTTTTACCCAAAACAGAAATACTAACCCTATTTTTGACCCAAAACCCTATTTTAAACTCAAAACCCTATTTTTGACCCGAAACCCTAATTTTACCCAAAACCCTAATTCTAACCCTATTTTAAACTCAAAACCCTATTTCAAACCCTAAACCCTAATTTTGACCCAAAACCCTAAATTTGCCCAAAACCCTAATTCTAACCTTATTTTTGACCCCAAACCCTATTTTAAATTCAAAACCCTATTTCAAACCCTAAACCCTAATTTAGACCCTAAACCCTAATTTTTACCCAAAACCGTAATTCTAACCCTATTTTTGACCCAAAACCCTATTTTAAACTCAAAACCCTAATTTTTACCCAAAACCCTATTTCGAACCCTAAACCCTAATTTTGACCATAAACCCTACTTTTTACCCAAACCCTATTTTAAACTCAAAACCCTAATTTGAGCCGAAACCCCTTTTGACCCTAAACCCTAATTTTAATCCAAAACCCTAATTTTAATCCGAAACCCTAATTATAACCCTATTTTTGACCCAAAACCCTAATTTTAAACTCAAACCCTATTTCAAACCCGAAACCCTAACTTTGTCCCTACCTCAATTTGACCCTAATCCCTAATCTAACCATATTTTTGACCCAAAACCCTATTTTAAACTCAAACCCCTATTTCAAACCCTAAGCCCTAATTTTGACCCTAAATCCTAAAGTTTAACAAAAACCCTAATTCTAACACTATTTTTGACCCAAAACCCTATTTTAAACTCAAACCCTATTTTTGACCCAAAACCCTAATTTTGACCCGAAACCCTCAATTTGACCCATAACCCTAATTTTGACCCGAAACCCTAATTTTACCCAAAACCCTAATTCTAACCCTATTTTTGACCCAAACCCTATTTTAAACTCAAAACCCTATTTCAAACCCTAAACCATAATTTTTACCCGAAACCCTCATTTTTACCCAAAACCGTAATTCTAACCTTATTTTTGACCCAAAACCCTATTTTAAACTCAAAACCCTATTTTTGACCAAACCCTAATTTTACCCAAAACCCTAATTCTAACCCTATTTTAAACTCAAAACCCTATTTCAAACCCCTAAACCCTAATTTTGACCCAAAAATCCTAAATTTGACCCGAACCCTAATTTTGACCAAAACCCTAATTATACCCAAAACCCTAATTCTAACCTTATTTTTGACCCAAAACCCAATTTTAAATCAAAACCATAATTTTAACCTAAAACCCTAATTTTAAATCAAAACCATAATTTTACCCTAAACCCTATTTTTAAACTCAAACCCTATTTCAAACCCTAAGCCCTAATTTTGACCCTAAATCCTAAAGTTGACCAAAACCCTAATTCTAACCCTATTTTTGACCCAAAACCCTATTTTAAACTCAAACCCTAATTTTGACCCAAACCCTAATTTTGACCCGAAACCCTCAATTTGACCCATAACCCTAATTTTGACCCGAAACCCTAATTTTACCCAAAACCCTAATTCTAACCCTATTTTTGACCCAAAACCCTATTTTTAACTCAAAACCCTATTTCAAACCCAAAACCCTAATTTTGACCCGAAACCCTCATTTTTACCCAAAACCGTAATTCTAACCTTATTTTTGACCCAAAACCCTATTTTAAACTCAAAACCCTATTTTTGACCCGAAACCCTAATTTTACCCAAAACCCAAATTCTAACCCTATTTTAAACTCAAAACCCTATTTTACCCAAAACCCTAATTCTAACCTTATTTTTGACCCCAACCCCTACTTTAAATTCAAAACCCTAGTTGAAACCCTAAACCCTAATTTTTACCCAAAACCGTAATTCTAACCCTATTTTTGACCCAAAACCCTATTTTAAACTCAAAACCCTAATTTTTACCCAAAACCCTATTTCAAACCCTAAACCCTAATTTTGACCATAAACCCTAATTTTGACCCGAACCCCTATTTTAAACACAAAACCCTAATTTTGAGCCAAACCCCAGTTTGACCCTAAACCCTAATTTTATCCGAAACCCTAATTTTAATCCAAACCCTAATTCTAACCCTATTTTTGACCCAAACCCTAATTTAAACTCAAAACCCTATTTCAAACCCGAAACCCTAACTTTGTCCCGAATACCTAATTTGACTGAAAACCCTAATTCAAACCATATTTTTGACCCAAACCCTATTTTAAACTCAAAACCCTATTTCAAACCCTAAGCCCTAATTTTGACCCTAAATCCTAAAGTTGACCAAAACCCTAATTCTAACCCTATTTTTGACCCAAAACCCTATTTTAAACTCAAAACCCTATTTTTGACCCAAAACCCTAATTTTGACCCGAAACCCTCAATTTGACCCATAACCCTAATTTTGACCCGAAACCCTAATTTTACCCAAAACCCTAATTCTAACCCTATTTTTGACCCAAAACCCTATTTTAAACTCAAAACCCTATTTCAAACCCTAAACCCTAATTTTGACCCGAAACCCTCATTTTTACCCAAAACCGTAATTCTAACCTTATTTTTGACCCAAAACCCTATTTTAAACTCAAAACCCTATTTTTGACCCGAAACCCTAATTTTACCCAAAACCCTAATTCTAACCCTATTTTAAACGCAAAACCCTATTTCAAACCCTAAACCCAATTTTGACCCAAAATCCTAAATTTGACCAAAACCCTAATTTTGACCAAACCCTAATTATACCCAAAACCCTAATTCTAACCTTATTTTTGACCCAAAACCCAATTTTAAATCAAAACCATAATTTTAACCCAAAACCCTAATTTTAAATCAAAACCATAATTTTACCCTAAACCCTATTTTAAACTCAAACGCCTATTTCAAACCCTAAGCCCTAATTTTGACCCTAAATCCTAAAGTTGACCAAAAACCCTAATTCTAACCCTATTTTTGACCCAAAACCCTATTTTAAACTCAACCCTAATTTTGACCCAAAACCCTAATTTTGACCCGAAACCCTAATTTTACCCAAAACCCTAATTTTACCCAAAACCCTAATTCTAACCCTATTTTTGACCCAAAACCCTATTTTAAACTCAAAACCCTATTTCAAACCCTAAACCCTAATTTTTACCCGAAACCCTCATTTTTACCCAAAACCGTAATTCTAACCTTATTTTTGACCCAAAACCCTATTTTAAACTCAAAACCCTATTTTTGACCCGAAACCCGAAACCCTAATTCTAACCCTATTTTAAACTCAAAACCCTATTTCAAACCCTAAACCCTAATTTTGACCCAAAATCCTAAATTTGACCCAGAACCCTAATTTTGACCCGAAACCCTAATTATACCCAAAACCCTAATTCTAACCTTATTTTTGACCCAAAACCCAATTTTTAAATCAAAACCATAATTTTAACCCAAAACCCTAATTTTAAATCAAAACCATAATTTTACCCTAAACCCTATTTTAAACTCAAACGCCTATTTCAAACCCTAAGCCCTAATTTTGACCCTAAATCCTAAAGTTGACCAAAAACCCTAATTCTAACCCTATTTTTGACCCAAAACCCTATTTTAAACTCAAAACCCTAATTTTGACCCGAAACCTTCAATTTGACCCATAACCCTAATTTTGACCCGAAACCCTCATTTTACCCAAAACCCTAATTATAACCCTATTTTTGACCCAAAAACCTGTTTTTAACTCAAAACCCTATTTCAAACCCAAAACCCTAATTTTGACCAAACCCTCATTTTTACCCAAAACGTAATTCTAACATTATTTTTGACACAAAACCCTATTTTTAACTCATAACCCTATTTTTGACCCGAAACCCTAATTTTACCCAAAACCCTAATTCTAACCCTATTTTAAACTCAAAACCCTATTTCAAACCATAAACCCTCAATTGGACCCAGAACCCTAATTTTACCCAAAACCCTAATTCTAACCTTCCAAGACCCTACTTTAAATTCAAAACCCTATTTGAAACCCTAAACCCTAATTTTGACCCTAAACCCTAATTTTTACCCAAAAGCGTAATTCTAACCCTATTTTTGACCCAAAACCCTATTTTAAACCTCAAACCCTAATTTTTAAAACCCAAACCCTAATTTTTGACCATAAACCCTAATTTTACAAACCCTATTTTAAACCAAAACCCTAATTTTGAGCCGAAACCCTAAACCCTAATTTTAATCCCAAACCTAATCTAAACCCTAATTCTAACCCTATTTTTGACCCAAACCCCTAATTTAAATACCCTATTTCAAACCCAAAACCTTCAAACCCGAAACCCTAATTTTGAACATAAAACCCTATTTTGACCTCAAAACCCTATTTTAAACTCAAAACCCTAATATTTGACCCTAAATCCTAAAGTTGACCAAAAACCCTAATTCTAACCCTATTTTTGACCCAAAACCCTATTTTAAACTCAAAACCCTATTTTTGACCCAAAACCCTAATTTTGACCAAACCCTCAACTTGACCATAACCCTAATTTGACCAAACCCTAATTTTACCCAAAACCCTAATTCTAACCCTATTTTGACCCAAAACCCTATTTTAAAACTCAAAACCCTATTTCAAACCCTAAACCCAATTTTGCAAACCCTATTTTACCCAAACCGTAATTCTAACCTTATTTTTGACCAAACCCTATTTTAAACTCAAAACCCTATTTTTGACCCGAAACCGAATTTACCCAAAACCCTAATTCTAACCCTATTTTAAAACAAAACCCTATTTCAAACCTAAACCCTAATTTTGACCCAAAACCTAAATTTGACCACCTAATTTTGACCAAAACCCTAATTATACCCAAAACCCTAATTCTAACCTTATTTTTGTCACAAAACCCAATTTTTAAATCAAAACCATAATTTTAACCCAAAACCCTAATTTTAAATCAAAACCATAATTTTACCCTAAACCTATTTTAAACTCAAAACCCTATTTCAAACCCTAAACCCTAATTTTGACCCTAAACCCTAAAGTTGACCAAAAACCCTAATTCTAACCCTATTTTTTACCCAAACCCTATTTTAAACTCAACCCTAATTTTCACCCTAAACCCTAATTTTGACCAAACCCTAATTTTACCCAAAACCTAATTCTAACCCTATTTTTGACCCAAAACCTATTTTAAACTC
>JAUPTC010000021.1:667446-695390 GCA_030762895.1 Sophora flavescens
TATTTCAAACCAAAAACCCATAATTTTGACCCGAAAACCTCAATTTGACCCAAAACCCTAACTTTGACCCAAAAACCTCAATTTGACCCAGAACCCTAATTCAAAACCTATTTTTGACCCAAAACCCTATTTTAAACTAAAAACCCTATTTCAAAGCCTAAACCCTAATTTTCACCCTAAACCATAATTTTTATCTAAAACCATAATTCTAACCTTATTTTTGACCTAAATCCAATTTCTAAATCAAAACCCTAATTTTAAATCAAAACCATAATTTTAACCCTAAACCGTAATTTTACCCAAAACCCTATTTTAAACTCAAACCCCTATTTTAAACCCTAAACCGTAATTTTGACCATAAACCCTAATTTTTACCCAAAACCTTATTTCAAACCATAAACCCTAATTCAAACCCTAAACCCTAATTTTGACCCTAAATCCTAAAGTTTACCCAAAACCATATTTCTAACCCTAATTTTGACCCTAAACCCTAATTTTGAACTCAAAACCCTATTTTTGAACCAAAACCCTAATTCTAACCCTATTTTGGACCCAAAACCCTAATTTAAACTTAAAACCCTAATTTCACCAAAACCTAATTTTGACCAAACCCTAATTTTACCCAAAACCCTATTTTAAACTCAAAACCCTATTTCAAACCCTAAACCCTAATTTTTGACCAAAACCCTCAATTTGACCCATAACCCTAATTTTGACCCGAAATCCTAATTTTACCCAAATCCCTAATTCTAACCCTATTTTAAACTCAAAACCCTATTTCAAACCCTAAACCCTAATTTTGACCCAAAATCATAAATTTGACCAAGAACCGTAATTTTGACCCAAAACCCTAATTTTACCCAAAACCCAAATTCTAACCCTATTTTTGACCCTAAACCCAATTATTAAATCAAAACCCTAATTTTGACCAAAAACCCTAATTTTGCCCCAAAACCCTAATTCTAACCCTATTTTGACCCAAAACCCTATTTTAAACTCAAAACCCTAATTTTTACCCAAAACCCTATTTCAAACCCTAAACCCTAATTTTGACCATAAACCCTAATTTTTACCCAAAACCCTATTTCAAACCCTAAACCCTAATTTTGACCCTAAATCCTAAAGTTTAGCCAAAACCATATTTCTAACCCTACTTTTGAACCAAAACCCTAATTTTGACCTGAAACCCTAATTTTGAACCAAAACCCTAATTTTGACCCGAACCCCTAGTTTTGACCCGAAACCCTAGTTTTGACCCAAAACCCTATTTCAAACCCTAAACCCTAAATTTGACCATAAACCCTAATTTTTACCCAAAACCCTATTTCAAACACAAAACCATAATTTTGACCCTAAATCTAACCCAAAATCGTAATTTTTAACCAAAACCCTAATTCTAACCCTATTTTTGACCCAAAACCCTAATTTTGACCCTAAACCCTAAACCCTAATTTTAATCCGAAACCCTAATTTTACCCAAAACCCTAATTCTAAACCTATTTTTGAACCAAAACCCTATTTCAAACCCTAAACCCATAATTTTGACACGGAACCCTAACTTTGACCCGAAAACCTCAATTTGACCCAGAACCCTAATTCAAAAGCTATTTTTACCTGAAACCCTATTTTAAACTAAAAACCCTATTTCAAAGCCTAAACCCTAATTTTGACCCTAAACCCTAATTTTTATCTAAAACCCTAATTCTAACCTCATTTTTGACCCAAAACCCAATTTTTAAATCAAAACCCTAATTTTAAATCAAAACCATAATTTTAACCCTAAACCGTAATTTTACCCAAAACCCTATTTTAAACTCAACCCCTATTTCAAACCCTAAACCGTAATTTTGACCATAAACCCTAATTTTTACCCAAAACCTTATTTCAAACCCTAAACTCTAATTCAAACCCTAGACCCTAATTTTGACCCTAAATCCTAAAGTTTACCCAAAACCATATTTCTAACCCTAATTTTGACCCTAAACCCTAATTTTGACCCAAAACCCTATTTTTGAACCAAAACCCTAATTCTAACCCTAATTTAGACGAAAAACCCTAATTTAAACTAAAAAACCTAATTTAGACACAAAACCCTAATTTTGACCCAACCGACAAACCCTCAATTTGACCCATAACCCTAATTTTGATCCGAAATCCTAATTTTACCCAAATCCCTAATTCTAACCCTATTTTAAACTCAAAACCCTATTTCAAACCCTAAACCCTAATTTTGACCCAAAATCATAAATTTGACCAAGAATCCTAATTTTGACCCGAAACCCTAATTTTACCCAAAACCCTAATTCTAACCTTATTTTTGACCCCAAACCCTACTTTAAATTCAAAACCCTATTTTAAACTCAAACCCCTAATTTTACCCAAAACCCAAATTCTAACCCTATTTTTGACCCAAAACCCTATTTTTGACCCAAAACCCTAATTTTACCCAAAACCCAAATTCTAACCCTATTTTTGACCCTAAACCCAATTATTAAATCAAAACCCTAATTTTGACCAAAACCCCTAATTTTGCCCCAAAACCCTAATTCTAACCCTATTTTTGACCCAAAACCCTATTTTAAACTCAAAACCCTAATTTTTACCCAAAACCCTATTTCAAACCCTAAACCCTAATTTTGACCATAAACCCTAATTTTTACCCAAAACCCTATTTCAAACCCTAAACCCTAATTTTGACCCTAAATCCTAAAGTTTAGCCAAAACCATATTTCTAACCCTACTTTTGAACCAAAACCCTATTTTTTACCCAAAACCCTAATTTCGACCCAAAACCCTAATTTAACCTTTTACCAACCTATTTACTCCTAATTTCCCCAAAACCCTAATTTTTACCCAAAACCCCTAATTCTAACCCTATTTTTGACCCCAAACCCTATTTTAAACTCAAAACCTTATTTCAAACCCTAAACCCTAATTTTGACCCGAAACCCTCAATTTGACCCAGAACCCTAATTTTGACCCGAAACCCTAATTTTACCCAATACCCTAATTCTAACCCTATTTTAAACTCAAAACCCTATTTCAAACCCTAAACCCTAATTTTGACCAAAAATCCTAAATTTGATCCAGAACCCTAATTTTGACCCGAAACCCTAATTTTACCCGAAACCCTAATTCTAACCTTATTTTTGACCCCAAACCCTACTTTAAATTCAAAACCCTATTTGAAACCCTAAACCCTAATTT
Organism: Sophora flavescens; assembly: GCA_030762895.1. Lineage (NCBI taxonomy): Eukaryota > Viridiplantae > Streptophyta > Magnoliopsida > Fabales > Fabaceae > Sophora > Sophora flavescens. Next base: position 670,654 of record JAUPTC010000021.1, read on the forward strand.
TGACCCAAAACCGTAATTCTAACCCTATTTTTGACCCAAAACCCTATTTTAAATTCAAAACCCTAATTTCGACCTTAACCCTAATTTTACCCAAAACCCAAATTCTAACCCTATTTTTGACCCTAAACCCAATTATTAAATCAAAACCCTAATTTTGACCGAAAACCCTAATTTTGCCCCAAAACCCTAATTCTAACCCTATTTTTGACCCAAAACCCTATTTTAAACTCAAAACCCTATTTCATACCAAAAACCCTAATTTTGAACATAAACCCTAATTTTTACCCAAAACCCTATTTCAAACCCAAAACCCTAATTTTGACCCTAAATCCTAAAGTTGACCAAAAACCCTAATTCTAACCCTATTTTTGACCCAAAACCCTATTTTAAACTCAAAACCCTAATTTTGACCCAAAACCCTAATTTTGACCCGAAACCCTAGTTTTGACCCAAAACCCTATTTTAAACTAAAAACCCTATTTCAAACCCTAAACCCTAATTTTGACCATAAACCGTAATTTTTACCCAAAACCCCATTTCAAACCCTAAACCCTAATTTTGACCCTAAATCCTAAAGTTGACCAAAAACCCTAATTCTAACCCTATTTTTGAACCAAAACCCAAATTTTGACCCGAAACCCTAGTTTTGACCATAAACCCTAAACCCTAATTTTAATCCGAAACCCTAATTTTACCCAAAACACTATTTCAAACCCTAAACCCTAATTTTGACCCTAAACCCTAATTTTTATCTAAAACCCTAATTCTAACCTTATTTTTGACCCAAAATCCAGTTTCTAAATCAAAACCCTAATTTTAATCCAAAACCCTAATTTTAAATCAAAACCATAATTTTAACCCTAAACCGTAATTTTACCCAAAACCCTAATTCTAACCCTATTTTTGACCCAAAACCCTATTTTAAACTCAAAACCCTATTTCAAACCCTAAACCCTAATTTTGAACATAAACCCTAATTTTTACCCAAAACCCTATTTCAAACCCAAAACCCTAATTTTGACCCTAAATCCTAAAGTTGACCAAAAACCCTAATTCTAACCCTATTTTTGACCCAAAACCCTATTTAAAACTCAAAACCCTAATTTTGACCCAAAACCCTAATTTTGACCCGAAACCCTAGTTTTGACCCAAAACCCTATTTTAAACTCAAAACCCTATTTCCAACCCTAAACCCTAATTTTGACCATAAACCCTATTTTTTACCCAAAACCCTATTTCAAACACAACCCTAATTTTGACCCTAAATCCTAAAGTTGACCAAAAACTCTAATTCTAACCATATTTTTGACCCAAAACCCTATTTTAAACTCAAAACCCTAATTTTGTCCAAAACCCTAGTTTTGACCCTAAACCCTAAACCCTAATTTTAATCCGAAACCCTAATTTTACCTAAAACCCTAATTCTAACCCTAACTTTGACCCGAAAACCTCAATTTGACCCAGAACCCTAATTCAAAACCTATTTTTTACCAAAACCCTATTTTAAACTCAAAACCCTATTTCAAACCCTAAACCCTAATTTTGACCCTAAACCCTAATTTTTATCTAAAACCCTAATTCTAACCTTATTTTTGACCCAAAACCCAATTTTTAAATCAAAACCCTAATTTTAACCCAAAACCCTAATTTTAAATCAAAACCATAATTTTAACCCTAAACCGTAATTTTACCCAAAACCCTATTTCAAACTCAAAACCCTATTTGAAACCCTAAACCGTAATTTTGACAATAAACCCTAATTTTTATCCAAAACCCTATTTCAAACCCTAAGCCCTAATTTTGACCCTAAATCCTAAAGTTTACCAAAAACCATATTTCTAACCCTAATTTTGACCCTAAACCCTAATTTTGACCCAAAACCCTATTTTAAACTCAAAACCCTAATTTCGACCCAAAACCCTAATTTTACCCAAAACCCTATTTTTGAGCCAGAACCCTATTTTAAACCCAAAACCCTAATTTTGACCCAAAACCCTAATTTTGACCCTAAACCCTAAACCCTACTTTCAATCCGAAACCCTATTTTTAACCAAAACACTAATTCTAACCCTATTTTTGAACCAAGACCCTATTTGAAACTCAAAACCCTAACTTTGACCCAAAAACCTCAATTTGACCCAGTACCCTAATTCAAAACCTATTTTTGACCCAAAACCCTATTTTAAACTAAAAACCCTATTTCAAAGCCTAAACCCTAATTTTGACCCTAAACCCTAATTTTTATCTAAAACCCTAATTCTAACCTTATTTTTGACCCAAAACCCAATTTTTAAATCAAAACCCTAATTTTAAATCAAAACCATAATTTTAACCCTAAACCGTAATTTTACCCAAAACCCTATTTTAAACTCAAACCCCTATTTTAAACCCTAAACCGTAATTTTGACCATAAACCCTAATTTTTACCCAAAACCTTATTTCAAACCATAAACCCTAATTCAAACCCTAAACCCTAATTTTGACCCTAAATCCTAAAGTTTACCCAAAACCATATTTCTAACCCTAATTTTGACCCTAAACCCTAATTTTGACCCAAAACCCTATTTTTGAACCAAAACCCTAATTCTAACCCTATTTTGGACCCAAAACCCTAATTTAAACTTAAAACCCTAATTTCGACCCAAAACCCTAATTTTGACCCGAAACCCTAATTTTACCCAAAACCCTATTTTAAACTCAAAACCCTATTTCAAACCCTAAACCCTAATTTTTGACCCGAAACCCTCAATTTGACCCATAACCCTAATTTTGACCCGAAATCCTAATTTTACCCAAATCCCTAATTCTAACCCTATTTTAAACTCAAAACCCTATTTCAAACCCTAAACCCTAATTTTGACCCAAAATCATAAATTTGACCAAGAACCGTAATTTTGACCCAAAACCCTAATTTTACCAAAAACCCAAATTCTAACCCTATTTTTGACCCTAAACCCAATTATTAAATCAAAACCCTAATTTTGACCAAAAACCCTAATTTTGCCACAAAACCCTAATTCTAACCCTATTTTGACCCAAAACCCTATTTTAAACTCAAAACCCTAATTTTTACCCAAAACCCTATTTCAAACCCTAAACCCTAAATTTGACCATAAACCCTAATTTTTACCCAAAACCCTATTTCAAACCCTAAACCCTAATTTTGACCCTAAATCCTAAAGTTTAGCCAAAACCATATTTCTAACCCTACTTTTGAACCAAAACCCTAATTTTGACCTGAAACCCTAATTTTGACCCGAACCCCTAGTTTTGACCCGAAACCCTAGTTTTGACCCAAAACCCTATTTCAAACCCTAAACCCTAAATTTGACCATAAACCCTAATTTTTACCCAAAACCCTATTTCAAACACAAAACCATAATTTTGACCCTAAATCCTAAAGTTGACCAAAAACCATAATTCTAACCCTATTTTTGACCCAAAACCCAATTTTAAACTCAAAACCCTAATTTTGACCCAAAACCCTAATTTTGACCCAAAACCCTAGTTTTGACCCTAAACCCTAAACCCTAATTTTAATCCGAAACCCTAATTTTACCAAAAACCCTAATTCTAACCCTATTTTTGAAACAAAACCCTATTTTAAACTCAAAACCCTATTTCAAACCCTAAACCCATAATTTTGACCCGAAAACCTTAATTTGACCCAGAACCCTAACTTTGACCCGAAAACCTCAATTTGACCCAGAACCCTAATTCAAAACCTATTTTTGACCCAAAATCCTATTTTAAACTCAAAACCCTATTTCAAACCCTAAACCCTAATTTTGACCCTAAAGCCTAATTTTTATCTAAAACCCTAATTCTAACCTTATTTTTGACCCAAAACCCAATTTTTAAATCAAAACCCTAATTTTAACCCAAAACCCTAATTTTAAATCAAAACCGTAATTTTAACCCTAAACCGTAATTTTACCCAAAACCCTATTTCAAACTCAAAACCCTATTTGAAACCCTAAACCGTAATTTTGACAATAAACCGTAATTTTGACAATAAACCCTAATTTTTACCCAAAACCCTATTTCAAACCCTAAGCCCTAATTTTGACCTTAAATCCTAAAGTTTACCAAAAACCATATTTCTAACCCTAATTTTGACCCAAAACCCTAATTTTGACCCAAAACCCTATTTTAAACTCAAAACCCTAATTTCGACCGAAAACCCTAATTTTGACCCGAAACCCTAATTTTACCCAAAACCCTAATTCTAACCCTATTTTTGACCCAAAACCTTATTTTAAACCCAAAACCCTAATTTTGACCCAAAACCCTAATTTTGGCCCAACACCCTAATTTTAACCCAAAATCGTAATTTTTAACCAAAACCCTAATTCTAACCCTATTTTTGACCCAAAACCCTAATTTTGACCCGAAACCCTAGTTTTGACCCTAAACCCTAAACCCTAATTTTAATCCGAAACCCTAATTTTACCCAAAACCCTAATTCTAAACCTATTTTTGAACCAAAACCCTATTTCAAACCCTAAACCCATAATTTTGACACGAAAACCTTAATTTGACCCAGAACCCTAACTTTGACCCGAAAACCTCAATTTGACCCAGAACCCTAATTCAAAAGCTATTTTTGACCCGAAACCCTATTTTAAACTAAAAACCCTATTTCAAAGCCTAAACCCTAATTTTGACCCTAAACCCTAATTTTTATCTAAAACCCTAATTCTAACCTTATTTTTGACCCAAAACCCAATTTTTAAATCAAAACCCTAATTTTAAATCAAAACCATAATTTTAACCCTAAACCGTAATTTTACCCAAAACCCTATTTTAAACTCAACCCCTATTTCAAACCCTAAACCGTAATTTTGACCATAAACCCTAATTTTTACCCAAAACCTTATTTCAAACCCTAAACCCTAATTCAAACCCTAGACCCTAATTTTGACCCTAAATCCTAAAGTTTACCCAAAACCATATTTCTAACCCTAATTTTGACCCTAAACCCTAATTTTGACCCAAAACCCTATTTTTGAACCAAAACCCTAATTCTAACCCTATTTTGGACCAAAAACCCTAATTTAAACTTAAAACCCTAATTTCGACCCAAAACCCTAATTTTGACCCGAAACCCTCAATTTGACCCATAACCCTAATTTTGATCCGAAATCCTAATTTTACCCAAATCCCTAATTCTAACCCTATTTTAAACTCAAAACCCTATTTCAAACCCTAAACCCTAATTTTGACCCAAAATCATAAATTTGACCAAGAATCCTAATTTTGACCCGAAACCCTAATTTTACCCAAAACCCTAATTCTAACCTTATTTTTGACCCCAAACCCTACTTTAAATTCAAAACCCTATTTTAAACTCAAACCCCTAATTTTACCCAAAACCCAAATTCTAACCCTATTTTTGACCCAAAACCCTATTTTTGACCCAAAACCCTAATTTTACCCAAAACCCAAATTCTAACCCTATTTTTGACCCTAAACCCAATTATTAAATCAAAACCCTAATTTTGACCAAAACCCCTAATTTTGCCCCAAAACCCTAATTCTAACCCTATTTTTGACCCAAAACCCTATTTTAAACTCAAAACCCTAATTTTTACCCAAAACCCTATTACACCCTTCCCAACCCTTTTAACTCAAAACCCTATTTCAAACCCTAAACCCTAATTTTGACCATAAACCCTAATTTTTACCCAAAACCCTATTTCAAACCCTAAACCCTAATTCTTACCCTAAATCCTAAAGTTTAGCCAAAACCATATTTCTAACCCTACTTTTGAAACAAAACCCTATTTTTTACCCAAAACCCTAATTTTGCCCCAAAACCCTAATTCTAACCCTATTTTTGACCCAAAAGCCTATTTTAAACTCAAAACCCTATTTCATACCCAAAACCATAATTTTGACCCGAAACCCTAATTTTACCCAAAACCCTAATTCTAACCCTATTTTTGACCCCAAACCCTATTTTAAACTCAAAACCTTATTTCAAACCCTAAACCCTAATTTTGACCCGAAACCCTCAATTTGACCCTGAACCCTAATTTTGACCCGAAACCCTAATTTTACCCAATACCCTAATTCTAACCCTATTTTAAACTCAAAACCCTATTTCAAACCCTAAACCCTAATTTTGACCCGAAACCCTAATTTTACCCAAAACCCTAATTCTAACCCTATTTTTGACCCCAAACCCTATTTTAAACTCAAAACCTTATTTCAAACCCTAAACCCTAATTTTGACCCGAAACCCTCAATTTGACCCTGAACCCTAATTTTGACCCGAAACCCTAATTTTACCCAATACCCTAATTCTAACCCTATTTTAAACTCAAAACCCTATTTCAAACCCTAAACCCTAATTTTGACCAAAAATCCTAAATTTGATCCAGAACCCTAATTTTGACCCGAAACCCTCATTCTAACCTTATTTTTGACCCCAAACCCTACTTTAAATTCAAAACCCTATTTGAAACCCTAAACCCTAATTTTGACCCAAAACCGTAATTCTAACCCTATTTTTGACCCAAAACCCTATTTTAAACTCAAAACCCTATTTTGACCCAGAACCCTAATTTTACCCAAAACCCAAATTCTAACCCTATTTTTGACCCTAAACCCAATTATTAAATCAAAACCCTAATTTTGACCGAAAACCCTTATTTTGCCCCAAAACCCTAATTCTAACCCTATTTTTGACCCAAAAGCCTATTTTAAACTCAAAACCCTATTTCATACCCAAAACCATAATTTTGAACATAAACCCTAATTTTTACCCAAAACCCTATTTCAAACACAAAACCCTAATTTTGACCCTAAATCCTAAAGTTGACCAAAAACCCTAATTCTAACCCTATTTTTGACCCAAAACCCTATTTTAAACTCAAAACCCTAATTTTGACCCAAAACCCTAATTTTGACCCGAAACCCTAGTTTTGACCCAAAACCCTATTTTAAACTAAAAACCCTATTTCAAACCCTAAACCCTAATTTTGACCATAAACCGTAATTTTTACCCAAAACCCCATTTCAAACACAAAACCCTAATTTTGACCCTAAATCCTAAATTTGACCAAAAACCCTAATTCTAACCCTATTTTTGACCCAAACCCCAAATTTTGACCCGAAACCCTAGTTTTGACCATAAACCCTAAACCCTAATTTTAATCCGAAACTCTAATTTTACCCAAAACACTATTTCAAACCCTAAACCCTAATTTTGACCCTAAACCCTAATTTTTATCTAAAACCCTAATTCTAACCTTATTTTTGACCCAAAATCCAGTTTCTAAATCAAAACCCTAATTTTAATCCAAAACCCTAATTTTAAATCAAAACCATAATTTTAACCCTAAACCGTAATTTTACCCAAAACCCTAATTCTAACCCTATTTTTGACCCAAAACCCTATTTTAAACTCAAAACCCTATTTCAAACCCTAAACCCTAATTTTGAACATAAACCCTAATTTTTACCCAAAACCCTATTTCAAACCCAAAACCCTAATTTTGACCCTAAATCCTAAAGTTGACCAAAAACCCTAATTCTAACCCTATTTTTGACCCAAAACCCTATTTTAAACTCAAAACCCTAATTTTGACCCAAAACCCTAATTTTGACCCGAAACCCTAGTTTTGACCCAAAACCCTATTTTAAACTCAAAACCCTATTTCAAACCCTAAACCCTAATTTAGACCAAAAACCCTATATTTTACCCAATACCCTAATTCAAACACAACCCTAAATTTGACCCTAAATCCTAAAGTTGACCAAAAACTCTAATTCTAACCATATTTTTGACCCAAAACCCTATTTTAAACTCAAAACCCTAATTTTGTCCAAAACCCTAGTTTTGACCCTAAACCCTAAACCCTAATTTTAATCCGAAACCCTAATTTTACCTAAAACCCTAATTCTAACCCTAACTTTGACCCGAAAACCTCAATTTGACCCAGAACCCTAATTCAAAACCTGTTTTTTTTACCAAAACCCTATTTTAAACTCAAAACCCTATTTCAAACCCTAAACCCTAATTTTGACCCTAAACCCTAATTTTTATCTAAAACCCTAATTCTAACCTTATTTTTGACCCAAAACCCAATTTTTAAATCAAAACCCTAATTTTAACCCAAAACCCTAATTTTAAATCAAAACCATAATTTTAACCCTAAACCGTAATTTTACCCAAAACCCTATTTCAAACTCAAAACCCTATTTGAAACCCTAAACCGTAATTTTGACAATAAACCCTAATTTTTATCCAAAACCCTATTTCAAACCCTAAGCCCTAATTTTGACCCTAAATCCTAAAGTTTACCAAAAACCATATTTCTAACCCTAATTTTGACCCTAAACCCTAATTTTGACCCAAAACCCTATTTTAAACTCAAAACCCTAATTTCGACCCAAAACCCTAATTTTGACCCGAAACCCTAATTTTACCCAAAACCCTATTTTTGACCCAAAACCCTATTTTAAACTCAAAACCCTAATTTTGACCCAAAACCCTAATTTTGACCCAAAACCCTAATTTTGACCCGAAACCCTAGTTTTGTCCCAAAACCCTATTTTAAACTCAAAACCCTAGTTCAAACCCTAAACCCTAATTCTAACCCTATTTTTGAACAAAACCCTATTTTAAACTCAAAACCCTATTTCAAACCCTAAACCCTAATTTTGACTCAAAAACCTCATTTGACATAACCCTAACTTTGTCCCAAACCCTAATTTGACCCAAAACCCTACTTCTAACCCTATTTTTGACCCAAAACCCTATTTCAAACAAAAACCCTAATTTTGACCAAAACCTTAATTTAACCCAACCCTAACTTTGACCAAAACCTCAATTTGACCCAGAACCCTAATTCAAAACCTATTTTTGACCCAAAACCCTATTTTAAACTAAAAACCCTATTTCAAAGCCTAAACCCTAATTTTGACCCTAAACCCTAATTTTTATCTAAAACCCTAATTCTAACCTTATTTTTGACCCAAACCCCAATTTTTAAATCAAAACCCTAATTTTAAATCAAAACCATAATTTTAACCCTAAACCGTAATTTTACCCAAAACCCTATTTTAAACTCAACCCCTATTTCAAACCCTAAACCGTAATTTTGACCATAAACCCTAATTTTTACCCAAAACCTTATTTCAAACCCTAAACCCTAATTCAAACCCTAGACCCTAATTTTGACCCTAAATCCTAAAGTTTACCCAAAACCATATTTCTAACCCTAATTTTGACCCTAAACCCTAATTTTGACCCAAAACCCTATTTTTGAACCAAAACCCTAATTCTAACCCTATTTTTGACCCAAAACCCTAATTTAAACTTAAAACACTAATTTTGACCCAAAACCCTAATTTTGACCAAAACCCTAATTTTACCCAACCCTATTTTAAACTCAAACCCTATTCAAACCCTAAACCCTAATTTTGACCCAAACCCTCAATTTGACCCATAACCCTAATTTTGACCAAAATCCTAATTTTACCAAAATCCCTAATTCTAACCCTATTTTAAACTCAAAACCCTATTTCAAACCCTAAACCCTAATTTTGACCCAAAATCATAAATTTGACCAACCCTAATTTTGACCCAAACCCTAATTTTACCCAAAACCCTAATTCTAACCTTATTTTTGACCCCAAACCCTACTTTAAATTCAAAACCCTATTTTAAACTCAAAACCCTAATTTGAACCTAATTTTACCCAAAACCCAAATTTAACCTATTTTTGACCCAAACCCCTATTTTTGACCCAAAACCCTAATTTTACCCAAAACCCAAATTCTAACCCTATTTTTGACCCTAAACCCAATTATTAAATCAAAACCCTAATTTTGACCAAAAACCCTAATTTTGCCCCAAAACCCTAATTCTAACCATATTTTGACCCAAAACCCTATTTTAAACTCAAAACCCTAATTTTTACCGAAAACCCTATTTCAAACCCTAAACCCTAATTTTGACCATAAACCCTAATTTTTACCCAAAACCCTATTTTAAACCCTAAACCCTAATTTTGACCCTAAATCCTAAAGTTTAGCCAAAACCATATTTCTAACCCTACTTTTGAACCAAAACCCTTTTTTTTACCCAAAACCCTAATTTCGACCCAAAACACTAATTCTAACCCTAGTTTGACCCAAAACCATATTTTAAACTCAAAACCCTAATTTCGACCCAAAACCCTAATTTTGACCCGAAACCCTAATTTTACCCAAAACCCTAATTCTAACCCTATTTTTGACCCCAAACCCTATTTTAAACTCAAAACCTTATTTCAAACCCTAAACCCTAATTTTGACCCGAAACCCTCAATTTGACCCAGAACCCTAATTTTGACCCGAAACCCTAATTTTACCCAATACCCTAATTCTAACCCTATTTTAAACTCAAAACCCTATTTCAAACCCTAAACCCTAATTTTGACCAAAAATCCTAAATTTGATCCAGAACCCTAATTTTGACCCGAAACCCTAATTTTACCCGAAACCCTAATTCTAACCTTATTTTTGACCCCAAACCCTACTTTAAATTCAAAACCCTATTTGAAACCCTAAACCCTAATTTTGACCCAAAACCGTAATTCTAACCCTATTTTTGACCCAAAACCCTATTTTAAATTCAAAACCCTATTTTGACCCAGAACCCTAATTTTACCCAAAACCCAAATTCTAACCCTATTTTTGACCCTAAACCCAATTATTAAATCAAAACCCTAATTTTGACCGAAAACCCTAATTTTGCCCCAAAACCCTAATTCTAACCCTATTTTTGACCCAAAACCCTATTTTAAACTCAAAACCCTATTTCATACCCAAAACCCTAATTTTGAACATAAACCCTAATTTTTACCCAAAACCCTATTTCAAACCCAAAACCCTAATTTTGACCCTAAATCCTAAAGTTGACCAAAAACCCTAATTCTAACCCTATTTTTGACCCAAAACCCTATTTTAAACTCAAAACCCTAATTTTGACCCAAAACCCTAATTTTGACCCGAAACCCTAGTTTTGACCCAAAACCCTATTTTAAACTAAAAACCCTATTTCAAACCCTAAATCCTAATTTTGACCATAAACCGTAATTTTTACCCAAAACCCCATTTCAAACACAAAACCCTAATTTTGACCCTAAATCCTAAAGTTGACCAAAAACCCTAATTGTAACCCTATTTTTGACCCAAAACCCAAATTTTGACCCGAAACCCTAGTTTTGACCATAAACCCTAAACCCTAATTTTAATCCGAAACCCTAATTTTACCCAAAACACTATTTCAAACCCTAAACCCTAATTTTGACCCTAAACCCTAATTTTTATCTAAAACCCTAATTCTAACCTTATTTTTGACCCAAAATCCAGTTTCTAAATCAAAACCCTAATTTTAATCCAAAACCCTAATTTTAAATCAAAACCATAATTTTAACCCTAAACCGTAATTTTACCCAAAACCCTAATTCTAACCCTATTTTTGACCCAAAACCCTATTTTAAACTCAAAACCCAATTTCAAACCCTAAACCCTAATTTTGAACATAAACCCTAATTTTTACCCAAAACCCTATTTCAAACCCAAAACCCTAATTTTGACCCTAAATCCTAAAGTTGACCAAAAACCCTAATTCTAACCCTATTTTTGACCCAAAACCCTATTTAAAACTCAAAACCCTAATTTTGACCCAAAACCCTAATTTTGACCCGAAACCCTAGTTTTGACCCAAAACCCTATTTTAAACTCACAACCCTATTTCCAACCCTAAACCCTAATTTTGACCATAAACCCTATTTTTTACCCAAAACCCTATTTCAAACACAACCCTAATTTTGACCCTAAATCCTAAAGTTGACCAAAAACTCTAATTCTAACCATATTTTTGACCCAAAACCCTATTTTAAACTCAAAACCCTAATTTTGTCCAAAACCCTAGTTTTGACCCTAAACCCTAAACCCTAATTTTAATCCGAAACCCTAATTTTACCTAAAACCCTAATTCTAACCCTAACTTTGACCCGAAAACCTCAATTTGACCCAGAACCCTAATTCAAAACCTATTTTTTACCAAAACCCTATTTTAAACTCAAAACCCTATTTCAAACCCTAAACCCTAATTTTGACCCTAAACCCTAATTTTTATCTAAAACCCTAATTCTAACCTTATTTTTGACCCAAAACCCAATTTTTAAATCAAAACCCTAATTTTAACCCAAAACCCTAATTTTAAATCAAAACCATAATTTTAACCCTAAACCGTAATTTTACCCAAAACCCTATTTCAAACTCAAAACCCTATTTGAAACCCTAAACCGTAATTTTGACAATAAACCCTAATTTTTATCCAAAACCCTATTTCAAACCCTAAGCCCTAATTTTGACCCTAAATCCTAAAGTTTACCAAAAACCATATTTCTAACCCTAATTTTGACCCTAAACCCTAATTTTGACCCAAAACCCTATTTTAAACTCAAAACCCTAATTTCGACCCAAAACCCTAATTTTGACCCAAAACCCTAATTTTACCCAAAACCCTATTTTTGAGCCAAAACCCTATTTTAAACCCAAAACCCTAATTTTGACCCAAAACCCTAATTTTGACCCAAAACCCTAATTTTGACCCGAAACCCTAGTTTTGACCCTAAACCCTACTTTCAATCCGAAACCCTATTTTTAACCAAAACACTAATTCTAACCCTATTTTTGAACCAAGACCCTATTTGAAACTCAAAACCCTATTTCAAACCCTAAACCCTAATTTTGACTCGAAAAACCTCAATTTGACACATAACCCTAACTTTGTCCCGAATACCTCAATTTGACCCAGAACCCTACTTCTAACCCTATTTTTGACCCAAAACCCTATTTCAAACAAAAAACCCATAATTTTGACCCGAAAACCTTAATTTGACCCAGAACCCTAACTTTGACCCGAAAACCTCAATTTGACCCAGAACCCTAATTCAAAACCTATTTTTGACCCAAAACCCTATTTTAAACTAAAAACCCTATTTCAAAGTCTAAACCCTAATTTTGACCCTAAACCCTAATTTTTATCTAAAACCCTAATTCTAACCTTATTTTTGACCCAAACCCCAATTTTTAAATCAAAACCCTAATTTTAAATCAAAACCATACTTTTAACCCTAAACCGTAATTTTACCCAAAACCCTATTTTAAACTCAACCCCTATTTCAAACCCTAAACCGTAATTTTGACCATAAACCCTAATTTTTACCCAAAACCTTATTTCAAACCCTAAACCCTAATTCAAACCCTAGACCCTAATTTTGACCCTAAATCCTAAAGTTTACCCAAAACCATATTTCTAACCCTAATTTTGACCCTAAACCCTAATTTTGACCCAAAACCCTATTTTTGAACCAAAACCCTAATTCTAACCCTATTTTGGACCCAAAACCCTAATTAAAACTTAAAACACTAATTTCGACCCAAAACCCTAATTTTGACCCGAAACCCTAATTTTACCCAAAACCCTATTTTAAACTCAAAACCCTATTTCAAACCCTAAACCCTAATTTTTGACCCGAAACCCTCAATTTGACCCATAACCCTAATTTTGACCCGAAATCCTAATTTTACCCAAATCCCTAATTCTAACCCTATTTTAAACTCAAAACCCTATTTCAAACCCTAAACCCTAATTTTGACCCAAAATCATAAATTTGACCCAGAACCCTAATTTTGACCCGAAACCCTAATTTTACCCAAAACCCTAATTCTAACCTTATTTTTGACCCCAAACCCTACTTTAAATTCAAAACCCTATTTTAAACTCAAAACCCTAATTTTGACCCAAAACCCAAATTCTAACCCTATTTTTGACCCAAAACCCTATTTTTGACCCAAAACCCAAATTCTAACCCTATTTTTGACCCTAAACCCAATTATTAAATCAAAACCCTAATTTTGACCAAAAACCCTAATTTTGCCCCAAAACCCTAATTCTAACCATATTTTGACCCAAAACCCTATTTTAAACTCAAAACCCTAATTTTTACCGAAAACCCTATTTCAAACCCTAAACCCTAATTTTGACCATAAACCCTAATTTTTACCCAAAACCCTATTTTAAACCCTAAACCCTAATTTTGACCCTAAATCCTAAAGTTTAGCCAAAACCATATTTCTAACCCTACTTTTGAACCAAAACCCTATTTTTTACCCAAAACCCTAATTTCGACCCAAAACCCTAATTTTGACCCGAAACCCTAATTTTACCCAAAACCCTATTTTAAACTCAAAACCCTAATTTCGACCCAAAACCCTAATTTTGACCCGAAACCCTAATTTTACCCAAAACCCTAATTCTAACCCTATTTTGACCCCAAACCCTATTTTAAACTCAAAACCTTATTTCAAACCCTAAACCCTAATTTTGACCAAAACCCTAATTTGACTAAACCAAACCCTAATTTTGACCAAAACCCTAATTTTACCCAAAACCCTAATTCTAACCCTATTTTTAACTCAAACCCTATTTCAAACCCTAAACCCTAATTTTGACCAAAATCCTAAATTTGACCTAACCTAATTTTGACCAAACCCTAACTCTAACCTTATTTTTGACCCAAAACCCTACTTTAAATTCAAAACCCTATTTCAAACCCTAAACCCTAATTTTGACCAAAACCTAATATCTAACCCTATTTTTGACCCAAAACCCTATTTTAAACTCAAAACCCTATTTTGACCCTAACCCTAATTTTACCCAAAACCCAAATTCTAACCCTATTTTTGACCCTAAACCCAATTATTAAATCAAAACCCTAATTTTGACTAAAACCCTAATTCTAACCCTATTTTTGACCCAAAACCCTATTTTAAACTCAAATCCCTATTTCATACCCTAAACCCTAATTTTGAACATAAACCCTAATTTTTACCCAAAACCCTATTTCAAACCCAAAACCCTAATTTTGTCCCTAAATCCTAAAGTTGACCAAAAACCCTAATTCTAACCCTATTTTTGACCCAAAACCCTATTTTAAACTCAAAACCCTAATTTTGACCCAAAACCCTAATTTTGACCCGAAACCCTAGTTTTGACCCAAAACCCTATTTTAAACTCAAAACCCTATTTCAAACCCTAAACCCTAATTTTGACCATAAACCCTAATTTTTGCCCAAAACCCCATTTCAAACACAAAACCCTAATTTTGACCCTAAATCCTAAAGTTGACCAAAAACCCTAATTCTAACCCTATTTTTGACCCAAAAACCTAATTTTGACCTGAAACACTAGTTTTGACCCTAAACCCTAAACCCTAATTTTAATCCGAAACCCTATTTTTAACCAAAACACTAATTCTAACCCTATTTTTGAACCAAGACCCTATTTTAAACTCAAAACCCTATTTCAAACCCTAAACACTAATTTTGACCCGAAAACCTCAATTTGACACATAACCCTAACTTTGTCCCGAATACCTCAATTTGACCCAGAACCCTACTTCTAACCCTATTTCAAACCCTAAACCCATAATTTTGACCAGAAAACCTTAATTTGACCCAGAACCCTAACTTTGACCCGAAAACCTCAATTTGACCCAGAACCCTAATTCAAAACCTATTTTTGACCCAAAACCCTATTTTAAACTAAAAACCCTATTTCAAAGCCTAAACCCTAATTTTGACCCTAAACCCTAATTTTTATCTAAAACCCTAATTCTAACCTTATTGTTGACCCAAAACCCAATTTTTAAATCAAAACCCTAATTTTAAATCAAAACCATAATTTTAACCCTAAACCGTAATTTTACCCAAAACCCTATTTTAAACTCAAACCCCTATTTCAAACCCTAAACCGTAATTTTGACCATAAACCCTAATTTTTACCCAAAACCTTATTTCAAACCCTAAGCCCTAATTCAAACCCTAAACCCTAATTTTGACCCTAAATCCTAAAGTTTACCCAAAACCATATTTCTAACCCTAATTTTGACCCAAAACCCTAATTTTGACCCAAAACCCTATTTTTGAACCAAAACCCTAATTCTAACCCTATTTTGGACCCAAAACCCTAATTTAAACTTACAACCCTAATTTCGACCCAAAACCCTAATTTTGACCCGAAACCCTAATTTTACCCAAAACCCTATTTTAAACTCAAAACCCTATTTCAAACCCTCAATTTGACCCATAACCCTAATTTTGACCCGAAATCCTAATTTTACCCAAATCCCTAATTCTAACCCTATTATAAACTCAAAACCCTATTTCAAACCCTAAACCCTAATTTTGACCCAAAATCATAAATTTGACCCAGAACCCTAATTTTGACCCGAAACCCTAATTTTACCCAAAACCCTAATTCTAACCTTATTTTTGACCCCAAACCCTACTTTAAATTCAAAACCCTATTATAAACTCAAAACCCTAATTTTGACCCAAAACCCTAATTTTACCCAAAACCCAAATTCTAACCCTATTTTTGACCCTAAACCCAATTATTAAATCAAAACCCTAATTTTGACCGAAAACCCTAATTCTAACCCTATTTTTGACCCAAAACCCTATTTTAAACTCAAAACCCTATTTCAAACCCTAAACCCTAATTTTGAACATAAACCCTAATTTTTACCCAAAACCCTATTTCAAACCCAAAACCCTAATTTTGACCCTAAATCCTAAAGTTGACCAAAAACCCTAATTCTAACCCTATTTTTGACCCAAAACCCTAATTTTGACCCGAAACCCTAGTTTTGACCCAAAACCCTATTTTAAACTCAAAACCCTATTTCAAACCCTAAACCCTAATTTTGACCATAAACCCTAATTTTTGCCCAAAACCCCATTTCAAACACAAAACCCTAATTTTGACCCTAAATCCTAAAGTTGACCAAAAACCCTAATTCTAACCCTATTTTTGACCCAAAAACCTAATTTTGACCCGAAACCCTAGTTTTGACCCTAAACCCTAAACCCTACTTTCAATCCGAAACCCTATTTTTAACCAAAACACTAATTCTAACCCTATTTTTGAACCAAGACCCTATTTGAAACTCAAAACCCTATTTCAAACCCTAAACCCTAATTTTGACTCGAAAAACCTCAATTTGACACATAACCCTAACTTTGTCCCGAATACCTCAATTTGACCCAGAACCCTACTTCTAACCCTATTTTTGACCCAAAACCCTATTTCAAACAAAAAACACATAATTTTGACCCGAAAACCTTAATTTGACCCAGAACCCTAACTTTGACCCGAAAACCTCAATTTGACCCAGAACCCTAATTCAAAACCTATTTTTGACCTAAAACCCTATTTTAAACTAAAAACCCTATTTCAAAGCCTAAACCCTAATTTTGACCCTAAACCCTAATTTTTATCTAAAACCCTAATTCTAACCTTATTTTTGACCCAAACCCCAATTTTTAAATCAAAACCCTAATTTTAAATCAAAACCATACTTTTAACCCTAAACCGTAATTTTACCCAAAACCCTATTTTAAACTCAAACCCCTATTTCAAACCCTAAACCGTAATTTTGACCATAAACCCTAATTTTTACCCAAAACCTTATTTCAAACCCTAAACCCTAATTCAAACCCTAAACCCTAATTTTGACCCTAAATCCTAAAGTTTACCCAAAACCATATTTCTAACCCTAATTTTGACCCTAAACCCTAATTTTGACCCAAAACCCTAATTTTTACCCAAAACCCTAATTCTAACCCTATTTTTGACCCAAAACCCTAATTAAAACATAAAACCCTAATTTCACCCAAAACCCTAATTTTGACCAAAACCCTAATTTTCCAACCCTATTTTAAACTCAACCTATTTCAAACCCTAAACCCTATTTTGACCAAAACCCTCAATTTGACCCATAACCCTAATTTTGACCCGAAATCCTAATTTTACCCAAATCCCTAATTCTAACCCTATTTTAAACTCAAAACCCTATTTCAAACCCTAAACCCTAATTTTGACCCAAAATCATAAATTTGACCCAGAACCCTAATTTTGACCCGAAACCCTAATTTTACCCAAAACCCTAATTCTAACCTTATTTTTGACCCCAAACCCTACTTTAAATTCAAAACCCTATTTTAAACTCAAAACCCTAATTTTGACCCAAAACCCTAATTTTACCCAAAACCCAAATTCTAACCCTATTTTTGACCCAAAACCCTATTTTTGACCCAAAACCCTAATTTTACCCAAAACCCAAATTCTAACCCTATTTTTGACCCTAAACCCAATTATTAAATCAAAACCCTAATTTTGACCAAAAACCCTAATTTTGCCCCAAAACCCTAATTCTAACCATATTTTGACCCAAAACCCTATTTTAAACTCAAAACCCTAATTTTTACCCAAAACCCTATTTCAAACCCTAAACCCTAATTTTGACCATAAACACAAATTTTTACCCAAAACCCTATTTCAAACCCTAAACCCTAATTTTGACCCTAAATCCTAAAGTTTAGCCAAAACCATATTTCTAACCCTACTTTTGAACCAAAACCCTATTTTTTACCCAAAACCCTAATTTCGACCCAAAACACTAATTCTAACCCTAGTTTGACCCAAAACCCTATTTTAAACTCAAAACCCTAATTTCGACCCAAAACCCTAATTTTGACCCGAAACCCTAATTTTACCCAAAACCCTAATTCTAACCCTATTTTTGACCCCAAACCCTATTTTAAACTCAAAACCTTATTTCAAACCCTAAACCCTAATTTTGACCCGAAACCCTCAATTTGACCCTGAACCCTAATTTTGACCCGAAACCCTAATTTTACCCAATACCCTAATTCTAACCCTATTTTAAACTCAAAACCCTATTTCAAACCCTAAACCCTAATTTTGACCAAAAATCCTAAATTTGACTCAGAACCCTAATTTTGACCCGAAACCCTAATTTTACCCGAAACCCTAATTCTAACCTTATTTTTGACCCCAAACCCTACTTTAAATTCAAAACCCTATTTGAAACCCTAAACCCTAATTTTGACCCAAAACCGTAATTCTAACCCTATTTTTGACCCAAAACCCTATTTTAAACTCAAAACCCTATTTTGACCCAGAACCCTAATTTTACCCAAAACCCAAATTCTAACCCTATTTTTGACCCAAAACCCTATTTTTGACCCAAAACCCTAATTTTACCCAAAACCCAAATTCTAACCCTATTTTTGACCCTAAACCCAATTATTAAATCAAAACCCTAATTTTGACCAAAAACCCTAATTTTGCCCCAAAACCCTAATTCTAACCATATTTTGACCCAAAACCCTATTTTAAACTCAAAACCCTAATTTTTACCCAAAACCCTATTTCAAACCCTAAACCCTAATTTTGACCATAAACCCTAATTTTTACCCAAAACCCTATTTCAAACCCTAAACCCTAATTTTGACCCTAAATCCTAAAGTTTAGCCAAAACCATATTTCTAACCCTACTTTTGAACCAAAACCCTATTTTTTACCCAAAACCCTAATTTCGACCCAAAACACTAATTCTAACCCTAGTTTGACCCAAAACCCTATTTTAAACTCAAAACCCTAATTTCGACCCAAAACCCTAATTTTGACCCGAAACCCTAATTTTACCCAAAACCCTAATTCTAACCCTATTTTTGACCCCAAACCCTATTTTAAACTCAAAACCTTATTTCAAACCCTAAACCCTAATTTTGACCCGAAACCCTCAATTTGACCCTGAACCCTAATTTTGACCCGAAACCCTAATTTTACCCAATACCCTAATTCTAACCCTATTTTAAACTCAAAACCCTATTTCAAACCCTAAACCCTAATTTTGACCAAAAATCCTAAATTTGACCCAGAACCCTAATTTTGACCCGAAACCCTAATTTTACCCGAAACCCTAACTCTAACCTTATTTTTGACCCCAAACCCTACTTTAAATTCAAAACCCTATTTGAAACCCTAAACCCTAATTTTGACCCAAAACCGTAATTCTAACCCTATTTTTGACCCAAAACCCTATTTTAAACTCAAAACCCTATTTTGACCCAGAACCCTAATTTTACCCAAAACCCAAATTCTAACCCTATTTTTGACCCTAAACCCAATTATTAAATCAAAACCCTAATTTTGACCGAAAACCCTAATTCTAACCCTATTTTTGACCCAAAACCCTATTTTAAACTCAAAACCCTATTTCATACCCTAAACCCTAATTTTGAACATAAACCCTAATTTTTACCCAAAACCCTATTTCAAACCCAAAACCCTAATTTTGACCCTAAATCCTAAAGTTGACCAAAAACCCTAATTCTAACCCTATTTTTGACCCAAAACCCTATTTTAAACTCAAAACCCTAATTTTGACCCAAAACCCTAATTTTGACCCGAAACCCTAGTTTTGACCCTAAACCCTAAACCCTAATTTTAATCTGAAACCCTATTTTTAACCAAAACACTAATTCTAACCCTATTTTTGAACTAAGACCCTATTTTAAACTCAAAACCCTATTTCAAACCCTAAACACTAATTTTGACCCGAAAACCTCAATTTGACACATAACCCTAACTTTGCCCCGAATACCTCAATTTGACCCAGAACCCTACTTCTAACCCTATTTTTGACCCAAAACACTATTTCAAACCCTAAACCCATAATTTTGACCCGAAAACCTTAATTTGACCCAGAACCCTAACTTTGACCCGAAAACCTCAATTTGACCCAGAACCCTAATTCAAAACCTATTTTTGACCCAAAACCCTATTTTAAACTAAAAACCCTATTTCAAAGCCTAAACCCTAATTTTGACCCTAAACCCTAATGTTTATCTAAAACCCTAATTCTAACCTTATTTTTGACCCAAACCCCAATTTTTAAATCAAAACCCTAATTTTAAATCAAAACCATAATTTTAACCCTAAACCGTAATTTTACCCAAAACCCTATTTTAAACTCAAACCCCTATTTCAAACCCTAAACCGTAATTTTGACCATAAACCCTAATTTTTACCCAAAACCTTATTTCAAACCCTAAACCCTAGTTCAAAACCTAAACCCTAATTTTGACACTAAATCCTAAAGTTTACCCAAAACCATATTTCTAACCCTAATTTTGACCCTAAACCCTAATTTTGACCCAAAACCCTATTTTTGAACCAAAACCCTAATTCTAACCCTATTTTGGACCCAAAACCCTAATTTAAACTTAAAACCTAATTTCACCCAAAACCCTAATTTTGACCAAAACCCTAATTTTACCCAAAACCCTATTTTAAACTCAAAACCCTATTTCAAACCCTAAACCCTAATTTTTGACCCGAAACCCTCAATTTGACCCATAACCCTAATTTTGACCCGAAATCCTAATTTTACCCAAATCCCTAATTCTAACCCTATTTTAAACTCAAAACCCTATTTCAAACCCTAAACCCTAATTTTGACCCAAAATCATAAATTTGACCCAGAACCCTAATTTTGACCCGAAACCCTAATTTTACCCAAAACCCTAATTCTAACCTTATTTTTGACCCCAAACCCTACTTTAAATTCAAAACCCTATTTTAAACTCAAAACCCTAATTTTGACCCAAAACCCTAATTTTACCCAAAACCCAAATTCTAACCCTATTTTTGACCCAAAACCCTAATTTTACCCAAAACCCAAATTCTAACCCTATTTTTGACCCTAAACCCAATTATTAAATCAAAACCCTAATTTTGACCAAAAACCCTAATTTTGCCCCAAAACCCTAATTTTGCCCCAAAACCCTAATTCTAACCCTATTTTTGACCCAAAACCCTATTTTAAACTCAAAACCCTAATTTTTACCCAAAACCCTATTTCAAACCCTAAACCCTAATTTTGACCATAAACCCTAATTTTTACCCAAAACCCTATTTCAAACCCTATACCCTAATTTTGACCCTAAATCCTAAAGTTTAGCCAAAACCATATTTCTAACCCTACTTTTGAACCAAACCCCTATTTTTTACCCAAAACCCTAATTTCGACCCAAAACACTAATTCTAACCCTAGTTTGACCCAAAACCCTATTTTAAACTCAAAACCCTAATTTCGACCCAAAACCCTAATTTTGACCCGAAACCCTAATTTTACCCAAAACCCTAATTCTAACCCTATTTTTTACTCCAAACCCTAATTTAAAATCAAAAACTTATTTCAAAACCTAAACCCTAATTTTGACCCGAAACCCTCAATTTGACCCTGAACCCTAATTTTGACCCGAAACCCTAATTTTACCCAATACCCTAATTATAACCCTATTTTAAACTCAAAACCCTATTTCAAACCCTAAACCCTAATTTTGACCAAAAATCCTAAATTTGACCCAGAACCCTAATTTTGACCCGAAACCCTAATTTTACCCGAAACCCTAATTCTAACCTTATTTTTGACCCCAAACCCTACTTTAAATTCAAAACCCTATTTGAAACCCTAAACCCTAATTTTGACCCAAAACCGTAATTCTAACCCTATTTTTGACCCAAAACCCTATTTTAAACTCAAAACCCTATTTTGACCCAGAACCCTAATTTTACCCAAAACCCAAATTCTAACCCTATTTTTGACCCTAAACCCAATTATTAAATCAAAACCCTAATTTTGACCGAAAACCCTAATTCTAACCCTATTTTTGACCCAAAACCCTATTTTAAACTCAAAAACCTATTTCATACCCTAAACCCTAATTTTGAACATAAACCCTAATTTTTACCCAAAACCCTATTTCAAACCCAAAACCCTAATTTTGACCCTAAATCCTAAAGTTGACCATAAACCCTAATTCTAACCCTATTTTTGACCCAAAACCCTATTTTAAACTCAAAACCCTAATTTTGACCCGAAACCCTAGTTTTGACCCAAAACCCTATTTTAAACTCAAAACCCTATTTTAAACCCTAAACCCTAATTTTGACCATAAACCCTAATTTTTGCCCAAAACCCCATTTCAAACACAAAACCCTAATTTTGACCCTAAATCCTAAAGTTGACCAAAAACCCTAATTCTAACCCTATTTTTGACCCAAAAACCTAATTTTGACCCGAAACCCTAGTTTTGAGCCTAAACCCTAATTTTAATCCGAAACCCTATTTTTAACCAAAACACTAATTCTAACCCTATTTTTGAACCAAGACCCTATTTTAAACTCAAAACCCTATTTCAAACCCTAAACACTAATTTTGACCCGAAAACCTCAATTTGACACATAACCCTAACTTTGTCCCGAATACCTCAATTTGACCCAGAACCCTACTTCTAACCCTATTTTTGACCCAAAACCCTATTTCAAACCCTAAACCCATAATTTTGGCCCGAAAACCTTAATTTGACCCAGAACCCTAACTTTGACCCGAAAACCTCAATTTGACCCAGAACCCTAATTCAAAACCTATTTTTGACCCAAAACCCTATTTTAAACTAAAAACCCTATTTCAAAGCCTAAACCCTAATTTTGACCCTAAACCCTAATTTTTATCTAAAACCCTAATTCTAACCTTATTTTTGACCCAAAACCCAATTTTTAAATCAAAACCCTAATTTTAAATCAAAACCATAATTTTAACCCTAAACCGTAATTTTACCCAAAACCCTATTTTAAACTCAAACCCTTATTTCAAACCCTAAACCGTAATTTTGACCATAAACCCTAATTTTTACCCAAAACCTTATTTCAAACCCTAAACCCTAATTCAAACCATAAACCCTAATTTTGACCCTAAATCCTAAAGTTTACCCAAAACCATATTTCTAACCCTAATTTTGACCCTAAACCCTAATTTTGACCCAAAACCCTATTTTTGAACCAAAACCCTAATTCTAACCCTATTTTGGACCCAAAACCCTAATTTAAACTTAAAACCCTAATTTCGACCCAAAACCCTAATTTTGACCCGAAACCCTAATTTTACCCAAAACCCTATTTTAAACTCAAAACCCTATTTCAAACCCTAAACCCTAATTTTTGACCCGAAACCCTCAATTTGACCCATAACCCTAATTTTGACCCGAAATCCTAATTTTACCCAAATCCCTAATTCTAACCCTATTTTAAACTCAAAACCCTATTTCAAACCCTAAACCCTAATTTTGACCCAAAATCATAAATTTGACCCAGAACCCTAATTTTGACCCGAAACCCTAATTTTACCCAAAACCCTAATTCTAACCTTATTTTTGACCCCAAACCCTACTTTAAATTCAAAACCCTATTTTAAACTCAAAACCCTAATTTTGACCCAAAACCCTAATTTTACCCAAAACCCAAGTTCTAACCCTTTTTTTGACCCAAAACCCTAATTTTACCCAAAACCCAAATTCTAACCCTATTTTTGACCCTAAACCCAATTATTAAATCAAAACCCTAATTTTGACCAAAAACCCTAATTTTGCCCCAAAACCCTAATTCTAACCCTATTTTTGACCCAAAACCCTATTTTAAACTCAAAACCCTAATTTTTACCCAAAACCCTATTTCAAACCCTAAACCCTAATTTTGACCATAAACCCTAATTTTTACCCAAAACCCTATTTCAAACCCTAAACCCTAATTTTGACCCTAAATCCTAAAGTTTAGCCAAAACCATATTTCTAACCCTACTTTTGAACCAAAACCCTATTTTTTACCCAAAACCCTAATTTCGACCCAAAACACAAATTCTAACCCTAGTTTGACACAAAACCCTATTTTAAACTCAAAACCCTAATTTCGACCCAAAACCCTAATTTTGACCCGAAACCCTAATTTTACCCAA
>JAUPTC010000021.1:695890-744359 GCA_030762895.1 Sophora flavescens
CCCTACTTTCAATCTGAAACCTATTTTTACCCAAAACCCTAATTCTAACCCTATTTTTGACCCAAGACCCCATTTTAAACTAAAAACCCTATTTCAAACCCTAAACCCTAATTTCTGACCCAAACCTCACTGACCCAACTCCTAAATTCAACCGAAACCTACTCTTAACCCTATTTTTGACCCAAAACCTATTTAAACTCAAACAAACCCCAAACCCTAATTTTGACCCTAAACCCTAATTTTTATCTAAACCCTAATTCTAACCTTATTTTTGACCCAAACTCCAATTTTTAAATCAAAACCCTAATTTTAAACAAAAACCCTAATTTTAACAAAACCACTTTACCCAAAACCCTAATTTTAACTCTATTTTTGACCCAAAACCCTAATTTTTAAACCAAAACCCTATTTCAAACCCTAAACCTCAATTTGACCATAAACCCTAATTTACCAAAAACCCTATTTCTAACCCTATTTTTGACCCAAAATCCTAATTTTGACCCTAAACCTAATTTTACAACCCTATTTTTACATAATTCTAACCCTATTTTGACCCAAAACCCTATTTTAAACTCAAAACCCTAATTTTACCCAAAACCCTAATTACCTAAACCCTAATTTTACCTAACCTTATTTTTGACTCAAAACCTATTTTCAAACCCTAAACCCTAATTTTGACCAAAACCCCCCTCAATTTGACCCCTTCAATTTTGACCCAAACCCTAAACCAATACCTTACATCCAAAACCCTATTTTAAACTCAAAACCCTATTTCAAACCCTAAACCCTAATTTTGATCCGAAACCCTAATTTTACCCAAAACCCTAATTCTAACCTTATTTTTGACCCCAAACCCTACTTTAAATGCAAAACCCTATTTGAAACACTAAACCCTAATTTTGACCCTAAACCCTATTTTTGACCCAAAACCCTATTTTTGACCCGAAACCCTAGTTTTGACCCTAAACCCTAATTTTGACCCGAAACCCTAGTTTTGACCCTAAACCCTAAACCCTAAACCCTAATTTTAATCCGAAACCCTAATTTTACCCAAAACCCTATTTCAAACCCTAAACCCTAATTTTGACCCTAAACCCTAATTTTTATCTAAAACCCTAATTGTAACCTTATTTTTGACCCAAATTCCAATTTCTAAATCAAAACCCTAATTTTAATCCAAAACCCTGATTTTAAATCAAAACCATAATTTTAACCCTAAACCGTAATTTTACCCAAAACCCTAATTCTAACCCTATTTTTGACCCAAAACCCTAATTTTGACCCAAAACCCTAATTTTGACCCGAAACCCTAGTTTTGACCCTAAACCCTACTTTCAATCCGAAACCCTATTTTTACCCAAAACCCTAATTCTAACCCTATTTTTGAACCAAAACCCTATTTTAAAGTCAAAACCCTATTTCAAACCCTAAACCCATAATTTTGACCCGAAAACATTAATTTGACCTAGAACCCTAAATTTGACCCGAAAACCTCAATTTGACCCAGAACCCTAATTCAAAACCTATTTTTGACCCAAAACCCTATTTTAAACTCAAAACCCTATTTTTGACCCGAAACCCCAGTTTTGACCCTGAACCCTAATTTTAATCCGAAACCCTAATTTTACCCAAAACCCTAATTCTAACCCTATTTTTGACCCAAAACCCTATTTTAAACTCAAAACCCTATTTCAAACCCTAAACCCTAATTTTGACCCGAAAAACTCAATTTGACCCAGAACCCTAACTTTGACCCGAAAACCTCAATTTGACCCAGAACCCTAATTCTAACCCTATTTTTGACCCCAAACCCTATTTTAAACTCAAAACCCTATTTCAAACCCTAAACCCTAATTTTTATCTAAAACCCTAATTCCAACCATATTTTTGACCCAAAACCCAATTTTTAAATCAAAACCCTAACCTAAACCCAATTAATCCCTAATTTTACCCAAAACGCTATTTTAAACTCAAAACCCTATTTCAAACCCTAAACCGTAATTTTGACCATAAACCCTAATTTTTACCCAAAAACCTTTATCAAACCCTAAACCATAATTTTGACCCTAAATCCTAAAGTTTACCCAAAACAATATTTCTAACCCTACATTTGACCCAAAACCCTATTTTTGACCCGAAACTCTATTTTAAACTCAAAACCCTAATTTCGACCCAAAACACTAATTTTGACCCGAAACCCTAATTTTACCCAAAACCCTAATTCTAACCCTATTTTTGACCCAAAACCCTATTTTAAACTCAAAACCTTATTTCAAACCCTAAACCCTCAATTTGACCCTGAACCCTAATTTTGACACGAAACCCTAATTTTACCCAATACCCTAATTCTAACCCTATTTTAAACTCAAAACCCTAAATTTGACCCAGAACCCTAATTTTGACCGGAAACCCTAATTTTACCCAAAACCCTAATTCTAACCTTATTTTTGACCCCAAACCCTACTTTAAATTCAAAACCCTATTTGAAACCCTAAACCCTAATTTTGACCCAAAACCCTAATTTTGACCAAAAACCCTAATTCTAACCCTATTTTGACCCAAAACCCTATTTTAAACTCAAAACACTAATTTTGACCCAAAACCCTAATTTTGACCCGAAACCCTAGTTTTGACCCTAAACCCTAAACCATAATTTTAATCCAAAACCCTAATTTTACCCAAAACCCTATTTCAAACCCTAAACCCTAATTTTGACCCTAAACCCTAATTTTTATCTAAAACCCTAATTGTAACCTTATTTTTTACCCAAAATCCAATTTCTAAATCAAAACCCTAATTTTAATCCAAAACCCTAATTTTAAATCAAAACCATAATTTTAACCCTAAACCGTAATTTTACCCAAAACCATAATTCTAACCCTATTTTTGACCCAAAACCCTAATTTTGACCCAAAACCCTAATTTTGACCCGAAACCCTAGTTTTGACCCTAAACCCTAAACCCTACTTTCAATCCGAAACCCTATTTTTACCCAAAACCCTAATTCTAACCCTATTTTAGACCCAAAACCCTATTTTAAACTCAACCCTATTTCAAACCCTAAACCCTAATTTTGACCCGAAAACCTCAATTTGACCCAGAACCCTAACTTTTAACATAATACCTCAATTTGACACAGAACCATAATTATAACACTATTTTTGACCCAAAACACTATTTTAAACTCATAACCCTATTTCAAACACTAAACCCTAATTTTGACCCTAAACCCTAATTTTTTATCTAAAACCCTAATTCTAACCTTATTTTTGACCCAAACCCCAATTTTTAAATCAAAACCCTAATTTTAACCCAAAACCCTAATTTTAAATCAAAACCCTAATTTTAACCCGAAACCGTAATTTTACCCAAAACCCTATTTTAAACTCAAACCCCTATTTCAAACCCTAAACCGTAATTTGGACCATAAACCCTAATTTTTACCAAAAAACCTATTTCAAACCCTAAACCCTTATTTTTACCCTAAATCCTAAAGTTTACCCAAAACCATATTTCTAACCCTAATTTTGACCCAAAACCCTAATTTTGACCCAAAACCCTATTTTTGAACCAAAACCCTAATTCTAACCTTATTTTTGACCCAAAATCCTATTTTAAACCCAAAACCCTAATTTCGACCCAAAACCCTAATTTTGACCCGAAACCCTAATTTTACCCAAAACCCTAATTCTAACCCTATTTTTAACCCAAAACCCTATTTTAAACTCAAAACCCTATTTCAAACCCTAAACCCTAATTTTGACCCGAAACCCTAAAATTGACCCATAACCCTAATTTTGACCCGAAACCCTAATTCTAACCCTATTTTTGACCCAAAACCCTATTTCAAACCCTAAACCCTAATTTTGACCCGAAACCCTCAATTTGACACGTAACCCTAATTTTGACCCGAAACCCTAATTTTACCCTAAACCATAATTCTAACCATATTTTAAACTAAAAACCCTATTTCAAACCATAAACCCTAATTTTGACCCAAAATCCTAAATTTGACCCAGAACCCTAATTTTGACCCGAAACCCTAATTTTACCCAAAACCCTAATTCTAACCTTATTTTTGACCCCAAACCCTACTTTAAATTCAAAACCCTTTTTGAAACCCTAAACCCTAATTTTTACCCAAAACCGTAATTCTAACCCTTTTTTTGACCCAAAACCATATTTTAAACCCAAAACCCTTTTTTAAACCCAAAACCCTAATTTTACCCAAAACCCAAATTCTAACCCTATTTTTGACCCTAAACCCAATTATTAAATCAAAACCCTAATTTTGATCGAAAACAATAATTTTGCCCCAAAACCCTAATTCTAACCCTATTTTTGACCCAAAACCCTATTTTAAACTCAAAACCCTATTTCAAACCCTAAACCCTAATTTTGAACATAAACCCTAATTTTTACCCAAAACCGTATTTCAAACACAAAACCCTAATTTTGACCCTAAATCCTAAAGTTGACCAAAAACCCTAATTCTAACCCTATTTTTGACCCAAAACCCTATTTTAAACTCAAAACCCTAATTTTGACCCGAAACCCTAGTTTTGACCCTAAACCCTAATTTTAATCCGAAACCCTAATTTTACCCAAAACCCGAATTCTAACCCTATTTTTGAACCAAAACCCTATTTTAAACTCAAAACCCTATTTCAAACCCTAAACCCTTAATTTTGACCCGAAAACCTTAATTTGACCCAGAACCCTAACTTTGACCCGAAATCCTCAATTTGACCCAGAACCCTAATTCAAAACCTATTTTTGACCCAAAACCCTATTTTAAACTCAAAACCCTATTTCAAACCCTAAACCCTAATTTTGACCCAAAACCCTAAATTTAAATCAAAACCATAATTTTAACCCTAAACCGTAATTTTACCCAAAACCCTATTTCAAACTCAAAACCCTATTTGAAACCCTAAACCGTAATTTTGACAATAAACCCTAATTTTTACCCAAAACCCTATTTCGAACCCTAAGCCCTAATTTTGACCCTAAATCCTAAAGTTTACCAAAAACCATATTTCTAACCCTAATTTTGACCCTAAACCCTAATTTTGACCCAAAACCCTATTTTAAACTCAAAACCCTAATTTCGACCCAAAACCCTAATTTTGACACGAAACCCTAATTTTACCCAAAACCGTAATTCTAACCCTACTTTTGACCCAAAACCCTATTTTAAACCGAAAACCCTAATTTTGACCCAAAACCCTAATTTTGGCCCAAAACCCTAATTTTAACCCAAAATCGTAATTTTTACCCAAAACCCTAATTCTAACCCTATTTTTAACCCAAAACCCTAAACCCTACTTTCAATCCGAAACCCTATTTTTACCCAAAACACTAATTCTAACCCTATTTTTGACCCAAGACCCTATTTTAAACTCAAAACCCTATTTCAAACCCTAAACCCTAATTTTGACCCGAAAACCTCAATTTGACCCAGAACCCTAACTTTGACCCGAATACCTCAATTTGACCCAGAACCCTAATTCTAACCCTATTTTGACCCAAAACCCTATTTTAAACTCAAAACCCTATTTCAAAACCTAAACCCTAATTTTGACCCTAAACCCTAATTTTTATCTAAAACCCTAATTCTAACCTTATTTTTGACCCAAACACCAATTTTTAAATCAAAACCCTATTTTAAACTCAAAACCCTATTTCAAACCCTAAACCGTAATTTTGACCATAAACCCTAATTTTTACCCAAAACCCTATATCAAACCCTAAACCCTAATTTTGACCCTAAATCCTAAAGTTTACCCAAAACCATAATTTCGACCAAAACACTAATTCTAACCCTATTTTGACCCAAAACCCTATTTTAAACTCAAAACCCTAATTTCGACCCAAAACCCTAATTTTGACCCGAAACCCTAATTTTACCCAAAACCCTAATTCTAACCCTATTTTTGACCCAAAACCCTATTTTAAACTCAAAACCTTATTTCAAACCCTAAACCCTAATTTTGACCCGAAACCCTCAATTTGACCCTGAACCCTAATTTTACCCAATACCCTAATTCTAACCCTATTTTAAACTCAAAACCCTATTTCAAACCCTAAACCCTAATTTTGACCCAAAATCCTAAATTTGACCCAGAACCCTAATTTTGATCCGAAACCCTAATTTTACCCAAAACCCTAATTCTAACCTTATTTTTGACCCCAAACCCTACTTTAAATTCAAAACCCTATTTGAAACACTAAACCCTAATTTTGTCCATAAACCCTAATTTTTACCCAAAACCGTAATTCTAACCCGATTTTTGACCCAAAACCCTATTTTAAACTCAAAACCCTATTTTTGACCCAAAACCCTAATTTTACCCAAAACCCAAATTCTAACCCTATTACCCTAAACCTTAAATCAAAACCCTAATTTTACGAAAACCCTAATTCTAACCCTATTTTTGACCCAAACCCTATTTTTAAACTCAAAACCCTATTTCAAACCTTAAACCCTAATTTTAAACATAAACCCTAATTTTGACCCATAACCCTAATTTTGACCCAAAACCTATAAACTCAAAACCCTATTCCCCCCTAATTTTGACCCAAACCCTATTTTAAACAACCCTATTTCAAACCCAAACCCTAATTTTGACCCTAAATCCTAGTTTACCCAAACCTATTTACCCTAATTTTACTCAAACCCTATTTCAAACCAAAACCCTATTTTTGACCATAAACCCTAATTTTTACCCCACTTTCAAACACAAAACCCATTTTAAACCCTAAATCCTAATTTTGACCCTAAAACCCTAATTTTGACCAAACCCTAAAAACCCTATTTTTAACCCAAAACCCTATTTTTTCACCCTAAACCCTAATTTTGACCCGAAACCCTCAATTTGACACTGAACCCTAATTTTGACCCGAAACCCTAATTTTACCCAATACCCTAATTCTAACCCTATTTTAAACACAAAACCCTATTTCAAACCCTAAACCCTAATTTTGACCCAAAATTCTAAATTTGACCCGGAACCCTAATTTTGATCCGAAACCCTAATTTTACCCAAAACCCTAATTCTAACCTTATTTTTGACCCCAAACCCTACTTTAAATTCAAAACCCTATTTGAAACACTAAACCCTAATTTTGACCCTAAACCCTAATTTTTACCCAAAACCGTAATTCTAACCCCATTTTTGACCCAAAACCCTATTTTAAACTCAAACCCTACCCTATTTTCCAACCCTAATTTAAACCCAAATTCTAACCCTATTTTTGACCCTAAACCCAATTATTAAATCAAAACCCTAATTTTGCCCCAAAACCCTAATTCTAACCCTAATTTTGACCCAAAATCCTAAAGTTGACCAAAAACCCTAATTCTAACCCTATTTTTGACCCAAAACCCTATTATAAACTCAAAACCCTAATTTTGACCCAAAATCCTAATTTTGACCTGAAACCCTAGTTTTGACCCAAAACCCTATTTTAAACTCAAAACCCTGTTTCAAACCCTAAACCCTAATCTTGACCATAAACCCTAATTTTTAACCCAAACCCCATTTCAAACACAAAACCCTAATTTTGACCCTCAATCCTAAAGTTGACCAAAATCCCTAATTCTAACCCTATTTTTGACCCAAAACCCTATTTTAAACTCAAAACCCTAATTTTGACCCAAAACCCTAATTTTGACCCAAAACCCTAGTTTTGACCCTAAACCCTAATTTTAATCCGAAACCCTATTTCAAACCCTAAACCCTAATTTTCACCCTAAACCATAATTTTTATCTAAAACCATAATTCTAACCTTATTTTTGACCTAAATCCAATTTCTAAATCAAAACCCTAATTTTAAATCAAAACCATAATTTTAACCCTAAACCGTAATTCTACCCAAAACCCTATTTTAAACTCAAAACCCTATTTCAAACCCTAAACCGTAATTTTGACAATAAACCCTAATTTTTACCCAAAACCCTATTTCAAACCCTAAGCCCTAATTTTGACCATAAATCCTAAAGTTTACCAAAAACCATATTTCTAACCCTAATTTTGACCCTAAACCCTAATTTTGACCCAAAACCCTAGTTTAAACTCAAAACCCTCATTTCGACCCAAAACCCTAATTTTGATCCGAAACCCTAATTTTACCCAAAACCCTAATTCTAACCCTATTTTGACCCAAAACCCTATTTTAAACCCAAAACCCAAATTTTGACCCAAAACCCTAATTTTGGCCCAAAACCCTAATTTTAACCCAAAATCATAATTTTTACCCAAAACCCTAATTCTAACCCTAATTTTGACCCACAAACCCTAACTTTGACCCAAACCCTAGTTTGACCCCTAAACCCTACTTTTAATCCCAAACCCTATTTTTACCCAAAACACTAATTCTAACCCTATTTTAGACCAAAAACCCTAATTTAAACTCATAACCCTATTTCAAACCCTAAACCCTAATTTTGATCCAAAACCTCAATTTGACCCAGAACCCTAACTTTGACCGAATACCTCAATTTGACCCGAACCCTAATTCTAACCCTATTTTTGACCCAAAACCCTTTTTTAAACTCAAAACCCTATTTCAAACCCTAAACCCTAATTTTGACCCTAAACCCTAATATTTATCTAAAACCCTAATTCTAACCTTATTTTTGACCCAAACCCCAATTTTTAAATCAAAACCCTAATTTTAACACAAAACCCTAATTTTAAATCAAAACCCTAATTTTAACCCGAAACCGTAATTTTACCCAAAACCCTATGTTAAACTCAAAACCCTATTTCAAACCCTAAACCGTAATTTTGACAAAATAATTTTATTCCCAAAACCCTATTTCAAACCCTAAGCCTAATTTTGACCTAAAATCCTAAAGTTACCAAAACCATATTTCTAACCCTAATTTTGACCCTAAACCCTAATTTCTACCCTATTTTTGACCCAAACCCTATTTTAAACCCAAACCCTAATTTCAACCCAAAACCCTAATTTTGACCCAAAACCCTAATTTTACCCCAAACCCTAATTTAACCTATTTTTGACCCAAAACCCTATTTTAAACTCAAAACCTTATTTCAAATCCTAAACCCTAATTTTGACCGAAACCTCAATTTGACCCAAAACCCTAATTCTAACCCTATTTTTAACTCAAAACCCTATTTCAAACCCAAAACCCTAATTTTGACCCTAAACCCTAAATTTGACCAAAACCCTAATTCCTAATTCTAACCCTATTTTTGACCCAATACCCCTATTTTAAACTCAAAACCCTAATTTTGAACCAAAACCCTAATTTTGACCAAAACCCTAGTTTTGACCAAAACCCTAATTTAAACTCAAAACCCTATTTGATACCCTAAACCCTAATTATGACCATA
The DNA here is from genome assembly GCA_030762895.1 of Sophora flavescens. NCBI lineage: Eukaryota > Viridiplantae > Streptophyta > Magnoliopsida > Fabales > Fabaceae > Sophora > Sophora flavescens. The sequence continues at coordinate 705,257 of JAUPTC010000021.1, forward strand.
AACCAAAATTTTTAGCAAAAACCCTATTTCAAACACAAAACCCTAATTTTGACCCTAAATCCTAAAGTTGACCAAAACCCTAATTCCCCTAACTATTTTGACCCAAAACCCTAATTTTGAACCAAAACCCTAATTTTGACCCAAAACCCTAGTTTTGACCCAAACCCTAATTTTAAACCAAAACCCTAATTTTACCCAAAACCCTATTTCAAACCCTAAACCCTAATTTTTTCTAAAACCCTAATTTTAACTTTATTTTTGACACAAAATCCAATTTCTAAATCAAAACCCTAATTTTAATCCAAAACCCTAATTTTAAATCAAAACCATAATTTTAACCCCAAACCGTAATTTTACCCAAAACCTAATTCTAACCCTATTTTTGACCCAAAACCCTATTTTTGACCCTAAACCCTAAACCCTACTTCAATCCAAACCCTATTTTTACCCAAAACCCTAATTCTAACCCTATTTTAGATCCAAAACCCTATTTTAAACTCAAAACCCAATTTCAAACCCTAAACCCTAATTTTGAACCAAAACCCTCAATTTGACCCAACCCTAACTTTGACCGAATACCTTAATTTGACCCGAACCCTAATTCTAACCCTATTTTTGACCCAAAACCCTATTTTAAACTCAAAACCCTATTTCAAACCCTAAACCCTAATTTTGACCCTAAACCCTAATTTTTATCTAAAACCCTAATTCTAACCTTATTTTTGACCCAAACCCTATTTTAAATCAAAACCCTAATTTTAACCCAAAACCCTAATTTTAAATCAAAACCCTAATTTTAACCCAAACCGTAATTTTACCCAAAACCCTATTTTAAACTCAAACCCTATTTAAACCCTAATAATTTTGACAATAAACCCTAATTTTTACCCAAAACCCTATTTCAAACCCTAAGCCCTAATTTTGACCCTAAATCCTAAAGTTTACCAAAACCATATTTCTAACCCCTAATTTTGACCCTAAACCCTAATTTTGACCCTAAACCCGGGTTAAACTCAAAACCCTCTTTTGACCCAAAACCCTAATTTTGACCAAAACCCTAGTTTTGACCCTAAACCCTACTTTTAATCCAAACCTAATTTTGAACCAAAACCATAATTCTAAACCCTATTTTTGACCCAAACCCCTATTTTAAACTCATAACCCTATTTCAAACCCTAAACCCTAATTTTGACCAAAACCTCAATTTGACCAAACCCTAACTTTGACCCGATACCCTAATTTTGACCGAACCCTAATTACCCTATTTTTGACCCAAAACCCTATTTTAAACTCAAAACCCTATTTCTATCCCAAAACCCTAATTTTGACCCTAAACCCTAATTCAAAGCCCTAATTTTCAAAACCTTATTTTTGACCCAAACCCCAATTTTTAAATCAAAACCCTAATTTTAACCCAAAACCCTAATTTTAAATCAAAACCCTAATTTTAACCCGAAACCGTAATTTTACCCAAAACCCTATTTCAAACCCTAAGCCCTAATTTTGACCATAAAGCCTAAAGTTTACCAAAAACCATATTTCTAACCCTAATTTTGACCCTAAACCCTAATTTTGACCCAAAACCCTAGTTTAAACTCAAAACCCTCATTTCGACCCAAAACCCTAATTTTGACCCGAAACCCTAATTTTACCCAAAACCCTAATTCTAACCCTATTTTGACCCAAAACCCTATTTTAAACCCAAAACCCAAATTTTGACCCAAAACCCTAATTTTGGCCCAAAACCCTAATTTTAACCCAAAATCATAATTTTTACCCAAGACCCTAATTCTAACCCTAATTTTGACCCAAAACCCTAATTTTGACCCGAAACCCTAGTTTTGACCCTAAACCCTACTTTTAATCCGAAACCCTATTTTTACCCAAAACCCTAATTCTAACCCTATTTTTGACCCAAAACCCTATTTTAAACTCATAACCCTATTTCAAACCCTAAACCCTAATTTTGATCCGAAAACCTCAATTTGACCCAGAACCCTAACTTTGACCCGAATACCTCAATTTGACCCAGAACCCTAATTCTAACCCTATTTTTGACCCAAAACCCTATTTTAAACTCAAAACCCTATTTCAAACCCTAAACCCTAATTTTGACCCTAAACCCTAATTTTTATCTAAAACCCTAATTCTAACCTTATTTTTGACCCAAACCCCAATTTTTAAATCAAAACCCTAATTTTAACCCAAAACCCTAATTTTAAATCAAAACGCTAATTTTAACCCGAAACCGTAATTTTACCCAAAACCCTATGTTAAACTCAAACCCCTATTTCAAACCCTAAACCGTAATTTGGACCATAAACCCTAATTATTACCCAAAACCCTATTTCAAACCCTAAACCCTAATTTTGACCTAAATCCTAAAGTTTACCCAAAACCATATTTCTAACCCTAATTTTGATCCTAAACCCTAATTCTAACCCTATTTTAAACCCAAAACCCTAATTTCGACCCAAAACCCTAATTTTGACCCGAAACCCTAATTTTGACCCGAAACCCTAATTTTACCCAAAACCCTAATTTTAACCCTATTTTTGACCCAAAACCCTATTTTAAACTCAAAACCTTATTTCAAATCCTAAACCCTAATTTTGACCCGAAACCCTCAATTTGACCCAATACCCTAATTCTAACCCTATTTTAAACTCAAAACCCTATTTCAAACCCAAAACCCTAATTTTGACCCTAAATCCTAAAGTTGACCAAAAACCCTAATTCTAACCCTATTTTTGACCCAAAACCCTATTTTAAACTCAAAACCCTAATTTTGACCCAAAACCCTAATTTTGACCCGAAACCCTAGTTTTGACCCAAAACCCTATTTTAAACTCAAAACCCTATTTGAAACCCTAAACCCTAATTTTGACCATAAACCCAAATTTTTACCCAAAACCCTATTTCAAACACAAAACCCTAATTTTGACCCTAAATCCTAAAGTTGACCAAAAACCCTAATTCTAACCCTATTTTTGACCCAAAACCCTAATTTTGACCCAAAACCCTAATTTTGACCCGAAACCCTAGTTTTGACCCTAAACCCTAATTTTAATCAAAAACCCTAAGTTTACCCAAAACCCTATTTCAAACCCTAAACCCTAATTTTTTTCTAAAACCCTAATTGTAACCTTATTTTTGACACAAAATCCCATTTCTAAATCAAAACCCTAATTTTAATCCAAAACCCTAATTTTAAATCAAAACCATAATTTTAACCCCTAAACCGTAATTTTACCCAAACCCTAATTCTACAACCTATTTTGACCCAAAACCCTATTTTTGACCCTAAAACCCTAAACCCTACTTTCGACCAAACCTATTTTTACCCAAAACCCTAATTCTAACCCTATTTTTGATCCAAAACCCTATTTTAAACTCAAACCCTATTTCAAACCCTAAACCCTAATTTTGACCAGAAACCTCAATTTGACCCAACCCTAACTTTGACCGAATACCTCAATTTGACCCAAACCCTAATTCTAACCCTATTTTTGACCCAAAACCCTATTTTAAACTCAAAACCCTATTTCAAACCCTAAACCCTAATTTTGACCCTAAACCCTAATTTTTATCTAAAACCCTAATTCTAACCTTATTTTTGACCCAAACCCCAATTTTTAAATCAAAACCCTAATTTTAACCCAAAACCCTAATTTTAAATCAAAACCCTAATTTTAACCCGAAACCGTAATTTTACCCAAAACCCTATGTTAAACTCAAACCCCTATTTCAAACCCTAAACCGTAATTTGGACCATAAACCCTAATTATTACCCAAAACCCTATTTCAAACCCTAAACCCTAATTTTGACCTAAATCCTAAAGTTTACCCAAAACCATATTTCTAACCCTAATTTTGATCCTAAACCCTAATTCTAACCCTATTTTTGACCCAAACCTATTTTAAACCCAAACCCTAATTTGCCAAACCCTAATTTTGACCAAAACCCTAATTTTACCCAAAACCCTAATTTTAACCCTATTTTTTGACCCAAAACCCTATTTTAAACTCAAAACCTTATTTCAAATCCTAAACCCTAATTTTGACCAAAAACCTCAATTTGACCCAATACCCTAATTCTAACCCTATTTTAAACTCAAAACCCTATTTCAAACCCAAACCCTAATTTTGACCCTAAATCCTAAAGTTGACCAAAAACCCTAATTCTAACCCTATTTTTGACCCAAAACCCTATTTTAAACTCAAAACCCTAATTTTGACCCGAAACCCTCAATTCTAACCCTATTTTTGACCCAAAACCCTATTTTAATCTCAAAACCCTATTTGAAACCCTAAACCCTAATTTTGACCATAAACCCAAATTTTTACCCAAAACCCTATTTCAAACACAAAACCCTAATTTTGACCCTAAATCCTAAAGTTGACCAAACACCTAATTCTAACCCTATTTTTGACCCAAAACCCTAATTTTGACCCAAAACCCTAATTTTGACCCAAACCCTAGTTTTGACCCTAAAACCTAATTTTAATCCAAAACCCTAATTTTTACCCAAAACCCTATTTCAAACCCTAAACCCTAATTTTTTTCTAAAACCCTAATTGTAACCTTATTTTTGACACAAAATCCAATTTCTAAATCAAAACCCTAATTTTAATCCAAAACCTAATTTTAAATCAAAACCATAATTTTAACCCTAAAACCTAATTTTACCCAAAACCCTAATTCTAACCCTATTTTTGACCCAAAACCCTATTTTTGACCCTAAACCCTAAACCCTACTTTCAATCCGAAAACATATTTTTACCAAAAACCCTAATTCTTAAACTATTTTATATCCAAAAAAATATTTTAAACTCAAAACCCAATTTCAAACCCTAAACCCTAATTTTGACCCAAAACCTCAATTTGACCCAGAACCCTAACTTTGACCTACCTCAATTTGACCCAGATCCTAATTCTAACCCTATTTTTGACCCAAAACCCTATTTTAAACTCAAAACCCTATTTCAAACCCTAAACCCTAATTTTGACCCTAAACCCTAATTTTTATCTAAAACCTTATTTTTGACCCAAACCCCAATTTTTAAATCAAAACCCTAATTTTAACCCAAAACCCTAATTTTAAATCAAAACCCTAATTTTAACCCGAAACCGTAATTTTACCCAAAACCCTATTTTAAACTCAAACCCCTATTTCAAACCCTAAACCGTAATTTGGACCATAAACCCTAATTTTTACCCAAAACCCTATTTCAAACCCTAAACCCTAATTTTGACCCTAAATCCTAAAGTTTACCCAAAACCATATTTATAACCCTAATTTTGACCCAAAACCCTAATTTTGACCCAAAACCCTATTTTAAACTCAAAACCCTATTTGAAACCCTAAACCCTAATTTTGACCCGAAACCCTAGTTTTGACCCTAAACCCTACTTTCAATCCGAAACCCTATTTTTACCCAAAACCCTAATTCTAACCCTATTTTTGACCCAAAACCCTATTTTAAACTCAAAACCCTATTTCAAACCCTAAACCCTAATTTTGACCCGAAAACCTCAATTTGACCCAGAACCCTAACTTTGACCCGAATACCTCCATTTGACCCAGAACCCTAATTCTAACCCTATTTTTGACCCAAAACCCTATTTTAAACTCAAAACCCTATTTCGAACCCCAAACCCTAATTTTGACCCTAAACCCTAATTTTTATCTAAAACCGTAATTCAAACCTTATTTTTGACCCAAACCCCAATTTTTAAATCAAAACCCTAATTTTAAAGGAAAACCCTAATTTTAACCCGAAACCGTAATTTAACCCAAAACCCTAATTTTTACCCAAAACCCTATTTCAAACCCTAAGCCCTAATTTTGACCCTAAATCCTAAAGTTTACCAAAAACCATATTTCTAACCCTAATTTTGACCCTAAACCCTAATTTTGACCCAAAACCCTAGTTTAAACTCAAAACCCTCATTTCGACCCAAAACCCTAATTTTGACCCGAAACCCTAATTTTACCCAAAACCCTAATTCTAGCCCTATTTTGACCCAAAACCCTATTTTAAACCCAAAACCCAAATTTTGACCCAAAACCCTAATTTTGGCCCAAAACCCTAATTTTAACCCAAAATCATAATTTTTACCCAAGACCCTAATTTTGACCCAAAACCCTAATTTTGACCCGAAACCCTAGTTTTGACCCTAAACCCTACTTTTAATCCGAAACCCTATTTTTACCCAAAACCCTAATTCTAACCCTATTTTTGACCCAAAACCCTATTTTAAACTCATAACCCTATTTCAAACCCTAAACCCTAATTTTGATCCGAAAACCTCAATTTGACCCAGAACCCTAACTTTGACCCGAATACCTCAATTTGACCCAGAACCCTAATTCTAACCCTATTTTTGACCCAAAACCCTATTTTAAACTCAAAACCCTATTTCAAACCCTAAACCCTAATTTTGACCCTAAACCCTAATTTTTATCTAAAACCCTAATTCTAACCTTATTTTTGACCCAAACCCCAATTTTTAAATCAAAACCCTAATTTTAACCCAAAACCCTAATTTTAAATCAAAACCCTAATTTTAACCCGAAACCGTAATTTTACCCAAAACCCTATGTTAAACTCAAAACCCTATTTCAAACCCTAAACCGTAATTTTGACAATAAACCCTAATTTTTACCCAAAACCCTATTTCAAACCCTAAGCCCTAATTTTGACCTTAAATCCTAAAGTTTACCAAAAACCATATTTCTAACCCTAATTTTGACCCTAAACCCTAATTCTAACCCTATTTTTGACCCAAAACCCTATTTTAAACCCAAACCCCTAATTTCGACCCAAAACCCTAATTTTGACCCGAAACCCTAATTTTACCCAAAACCCTAATTTTAACCCTATTTTTGACCCAAAACCCTATTTTAAACTCAAAACCTTATTTCAAATCCTAAACCCTAATTTTGACCCGAAACCCTCAATTTGACCCAATACCCTAATTCTAACCCTATTTTAAACTCAAAACCCTATTTCAAACCCAAAACCCTAATTTTGACCCTAAATCCTAAAGTTGACCAAAAACCCTAATTCTAACCCTATTTTTGACCCAATACCCTATTTTAAACTCAAAACCCTAATTTTGAACCAAAACCCTAATTTTGACCCGAAACCCTAGTTTTGACCAAAAACCCTATTTTAAACTCAAAACCCTATTTGATACCCTAAACCCTAATTTTGACCATAAACCCAAATTTTTACCCAAAACCCCATTTCAAACACAAAACCTTAATTTTGACCCTAAATCCTAAAGTTGACCAAAAACCCTAATTCTAACCCTATTTTTGACCCAAAACCCTAATTTTGAACCAAAACCCTAATTTTGACCCGAAACCCTAGTTTTGACCCTAAACCCTAATTTTAATCCGAAACCCTAATTTTACCCAAAACCCTATTTCAAACCCTAAACCCTAATTTTTTTCTAAAACCCTAATTGTAACTTTATTTTTGACACAAAATCCAATTTCTAAATCAAAACCCTAATTTTAATCCAAAACCCTAATTTTAAATCAAAACCATAATTTTAACCCTAAACCGTAATTTTACCCAAAACCCTAATTCTAACCCTATTTTTGACCCAAAACCCTATTTTTGACCCTAAACCCTAAACCCTACTTTCAATCCGAAACCCTATTTTTACCCAAAACCCTAATTCTAACCCTATTTTAGATCCAAAACCCTATTTTAAACTCAAAACCCAATTTCAAACCCTAAACCCTAATTTTGACCCGAAAACCTCAATTTGACCCAGAACCCTAACTTTGACCCGAATACCTCAATTTGACCCAGAACCCTAATTCTAACCCTATTTTTGACCCAAAACCCTATTTTAAACTCAAAACCCTATTTCAAACCCTAAACCCTAATTTTGACCCTAAACCCTAATTTTTATCTAAAACCCTAATTCTAACCTTATTTTTGACCCAAACCCCAATTTTTAAATCAAAACCCTAATTTTAACCCAAAACCCTAATTTTAAATCAAAACCCTAATTTTAACCCGAAACCGTAATTTTACCCAAAACCCTATTTTAAACTCAAACCCCTATTTCAAACCCTAAACCGTAATTTTGACAATAAACCCTAATTTTTACCCAAAACCCTATTTCAAACCCTAAGCCCTAATTTTGACCCTAAATCCTAAAGTTTACCAAAAACCATATTTCTAACCCTAATTTTGACCCTAAACCCTAATTTTGACCCTAAACCCTGGTTTAAACTCAAAACCCTCTTTTCGACCCAAAACCCTAATTTTGACCCGAAACCCTAGTTTTGACCCTAAACCCTACTTTTAATCCGAAACCCTATTTTTACCCAAAACCCTAATTCTAACCCTATTTTTGACCCAAACCCCTATTTTAAACTCATAACCCTATTTCAAACCCTAAACCCTAATTTTGACCCGAAAACCTCAATTTGACCCAGAACCCTAACTTTGACCCGATACCTCAATTTGACCCAGAACCCTAATTCTAACCCTATTTTTGACCCAAAACCCTATTTTAAACTCAAAACCCTATTTCAAACCCTAAACCCTAATTTTGACCCTAAACCCTAATTTTTATCTAAAGCCCTAATTCAAACCTTATTTTTGACCCAAACCCCAATTTTTAAATCAAAACCCTAATTTTAACCCAAAACCCTAATTTTAAATCAAAACCCTAATTTTAACCCAAAAACCTAATTTTACCCAAAACCCTATTTCAAACCCTAAGCCCTAATTTTGACCCTAAATCCTAAAGTTTACCAAAAACCATATTTCTAACCCTAATTTTGACCCTAAACCCTAATTTTGACCCAAAACCCTAGTTTAAACTCAAAACCCTCATTTCGACCCAAAACCCTAATTTTGACCCGAAACCCTAATTTTACCCAAAACCCTAATTCTAACCCTATTTTGACCCAAAACCCTATTTTAAACTCAAAACCCTAATTTTAACCCGAAACCCTAATTTTAACCCGAAACCCTAATTTTAACCCAAAATCATAATTTTTACCCAAAACCCTAATTCTAACCCTAATTTTGACCCAAAACCCTAATTTTGACCCGAAACCCTAGTTTTGACCCTAAACCCTACTTTTAATCCGAAACCCTATTTTTACCCAAAACCCTAATTCTAACCCTATTTTTGACCCAAAACCCTATTTTAAACTCAAAACCCTATTTCAAACCCTAAACCCTAATTTTGACCCGAAAACCTCAATTTGACCCAGAACCCTAACTTTGACCCGAATACCTCAATTTGACCCAGAACCCTAATTCTAACCCTATTTTTGACCCAAAACCCTATTTTAAACTCAAAACCCTATTTCAAACCCTAAACCCTAATTTTGACCCTAAACCCTAATTTTTATCTAAAACCCTAATTCTAACCTTATTTTTGACCCAAACCCCAATTTTTAAATCAAAACCCTAATTTTAACCCAAAACCCTAATTTTAAATCAAAACCCTAATTTTAACCCGAAACCGTAATTTTACCCAAAACCCTATGTTAAACTCAAACCCCTATTTCAAACCCTAAACCGTAATTTGGACCATAAACCCTAATTATTACCCAAAACCCTATTTCAAACCCTAAACCCTAATTTTGACCTAAATCCTAAAGTTTACCCAAAACCATATTTCTAACCCTAATTTTGATCCTAAACCCTAATTCTAACCCTATTTTTGACCCAAAACCCTATTTTAAACCCAAACCCCTAATTTCGACCCAAAACCCTAATTTTGACCCGAAACCCTAATTTTACCCAAAACCCTAATTTTAACCCTATTTTTGACCCAAAACCCTATTTTAAACTCAAAACCTTATTTCAAATCCTAAACCCTAATTTTGACCCGAAACCCTCAATTTGACCCAATACCCTAATTCTAACCCTATTTTAAACTCAAAACCCTATTTCAAACCCAAAACCCTAATTTTGACCCTAAATCCTAAAGTTGACCAAAAACCCTAATTCTAACCCTATTTTTGACCCAAAACCCTATTTTAAACTCAAAACCCTAATTTTGACCCAAAACCCTAATTTTGACCCGAAACCCTAGTTTTGACCTAAAACCCTATTTTAAACTCAAAACCCTATTTGAAACCCTAAACCCTAATTTTGACCATAAACCCAAATTTTTACCCAAAACCCCATTTCAAACACAAAACCCTAATTTTGACCCTAAATCCTAAAGTTGACCAAAAACCCTAATTCTAACCCTATTTTTGACCCAAAACCCTAATTTTGACCCGAAACCCTAGTTTTGACCATAAACCCTAATTTTAATCCGAAACCCTAATTTTACCCAAAACCCTATTTCAAACCCTAAACCCTAATTTTTTTCTAAAACCCTAATTGTAACCTTATTTTTGACACAAAATCCAATTTCTAAATCAAAACCCTAATTTTAATCCAAAACCCTAATTTTAAATCAAAACCATAATTTTAACCCTAAACCGTAATTTTACCCAAAACCCTAATTCTAACCCTATTTTTGACCCAAAACCCTATTTTTGACCCTAAACCCTAAACCCTACTTTCAATCCGAAACCCTATTTTTACCCAAAACCCTAATTCTGACCCTATTTTAGATCCAAAACCCTATTTTAAACTCAAAACCCAATTTCAAACCCTAAACCCTAATTTTGACCCGAAAACCTCAATTTGACCCAGAACCCTAACTTTGACCCGAATACCTCAATTTGACCCAGAACCCTAATTCTAACCCTATTTTTGACCCAAAACCCTATTTTAAACTCAAAACCCTATTTCAAACCCTAAACCCTAATTTTGACCCTAAACCCTAATTTTTTATCTAAAACCCTAATTCTAACCTTATTTTTGACCCAAACCCCAATTTTTAAATCAAAACCCTAATTTTAACCCAAATCCCTAATTTTAAATCAAAACCCTAATTTTAACCCGAAACCGTAATTTTACCCAAAACCCTATTTTAAACTCAAACCCCTATTTCAAACCCTAAGCCCTAATTTTGACCCTAAATCCTAAAGTTTACCAAAAACCATATTTCTAACCCTAATTTTGACCCTAAACCCTAATTTTGACCCAAAACCCTAGTTTAAACTCAAAACCCTCTTTTCGACCCAAAACCCTAATTTTGACCCGAAACCCTAGTTTTGACCCTAAACCCTACTTTTAATCCGAAACCCTATTTTTACCCAAAACCCTAATTCTAACCCTATTTTTGACCCAAACCCCTATTTTAAACTCATAACCCTATTTCAAACCCTAAACCCTAATTTTGACCCGAAAACCTCAATTTGACCCAGAACCCTAACTTTGACCCGAATACCTCAATTTGACCCAGAACCCTAATTCTAACCCTATTTTTGACCCAAAACCCTATTTTAAACTCAAAACCCTATTTCAAACCCTAAACCCTAATTTTGACCCTAAACCCTAATTTTTATCTAAAACCCTAATTCAAACCTTATTTTTGACCCAAACCCCAATTTTTAAATCAAAACCCTAATTTTAACCCAAAACCCTAATTTTAAATCAAAACCCTAATTTTAACCCGAAACCGTAATTTTACCCAAAACCCTATTTCAAACCCTAAGCCCTAATTTTGACCCTAAATCCTAAAGTTTACCAAAAACCATATTTCTAACCCTAATTTTGACCCTAAACCCTAATTTTGACCCAAAACCCTAGTTTAAACTCAAAACCCTCATTTCGACCCAAAACCCTAATTTTGACCCGAAACCCTAATTTTACCCAAAACCCTAATTCTAGCCCTATTTTGACCCAAAACCCTATTTTAAACCCAAAACCCAAATTTTGACCCAAAACCCTAATTTTGGCCCAAAACCCTAATTTTAACCCAAAATCATAATTTTTACCCAAGACCCTAATTCTAACCCTAATTTTGACCCAAAACCCTAATTTTGACCCGAAACCCTAGTTTTGACCCTAAACCCTACTTTTAATCCGAAACCCTATTTTTACCCAAAACCCTAATTCTAACCCTATTTTTGACCCAAAACCCTATTTTAAACTCATAACCCTATTTCAAACCCTAAACCCTAATTTTGATCCAAAACCTCAATTTGACCAAACCCTAACTTTGACCCGAATACCTCAATTTGACCCAGAACCCTAATTCTAACCCTATTTTTGACCCAAAACCCTATTTTAAACTCAAAACCCTATTTCAAACCCTAAACCCTAATTTTGACCCTAAACCCTAATTTTTATCTAAAACCCTAATTCTAACCTTATTTTTGACCCAAACCCCAATTTTTAAATCAAAACCCTAATTTTAACCCAAAACCCTAATTTTAAATCAAAACCCTAATTTTAACCCGAAACCGTAATTTTACCCAAAACCCTATGTTAAACTCAAACCCCTATTTCAAACCCTAAACCGTAATTTGGACCATAAACCCTAATTATTACCCAAAACCCTATTTCAAACCCTAAACCCTAATTTTGACCTAAATCCTAAAGTTTACCCAAAACCATATTTCTAACCCTAATTTTGATCCTAAACCCTAATTCTAACCCTATTTTTGACCCAAAACCCTATTTTAAACCCAAACCCCTAATTTCGACCCAAAACCCTAATTTTGACCCGAAACCCTAATTTTACCCAAAACCCTAATTTTAACCCTATTTTTGACCCAAAACCCTATTTTAAACTCAAAACCTTATTTCAAATCCTAAACCCTAATTTTGACCCGAAACCCTCAATTTGACCCAATACCCTAATTCTAACCCTATTTTAAACTCAAAACCCTATTTCAAACCCAAAACCCTAATTTTGACCCTAAATCCTAAAGTTGACCAAAAACCCTAATTCTAACCCTATTTTTGACCCAATACCCTATTTTAAACTCAAAACCCTAATTTTGACCCAAAACCCTAATTTTGACCCGAAACCCTAGTTTTGACCCAAAACCCTATTTTAAACTCAAAACCCTATTTGAAACCCTAAACCCTAATTTTGACCATAAACCCAAACTTTTACCCAAAATCCCATTTCAAACACAAAACCCTAATTTTTACCCTAAATCCTAAAGTTGACCAAAAACCTAATTCTAACCCTATTTTTGACCCAAAACCCTAATTTTGACCCAAAACCCTAATTTTGACCAAAACCCTAGTTTTGACCCTAAACCCTAATTTTAATCCAAAACCCTAAATTTTACCCAAAACCCTATTTCAAACCCTAAACCCTAATTTTTTTCTAAAACCCTAATTGTAACCTTATTTTTGACACAAAATCCAATTTCTAAATCAAAACCCTAATTTTAATCCAAAACCCTAATTTTAAATCAAAACCATAATTTTAACCCTAAACCGTAATTTTACCCAAAACCCTAATTCTAACCCTATTTTTGACCCAAAACCCTATTTTTGACCCTAAACCCTAAACCCTACTTTCAATCCGAAACCCTATTTTTACCCAAAACCCTAATTCTAACCCTATTTTAGATCCAAAACCCTATTTTAAACTCAAAACCCAATTTCAAACCCTAAACCCTAATTTTGACCAAAAACCTCAATTTGACCTAACCCTAACTTTGACCGAATACCTCAATTTGACCTAAACCCTAATTCTAACCTTATTTTTGACCCAAAACCCTATTTTAAACTCAAAACCCTATTTCAAACCCTAAACCCTAATTTTGACCCTAAACCCTAATTTTTATCTAAAACCCTAATTCTAACCTTATTTTTGACCCAAACCCCAATGTTTAAATCAAAACCCTAATTTTAACCCAAATCCCTAATTTTAAATCAAAACCCTAATTTTAACCCGAAACCGTAATTTTTACCCAAAACCCTATTTTAAACTCAAACCCCTATTTCAAACCCTAAACTAATTTTGACAATAAACCCTAATTTTACCCAAAACCCTATTTCAAACCCTAAGCCCTAATTTTGACCCTAAATCCTAAAGTTTACCAAAAACCATATTTCTAACCCTAATTTTGACCCTAAACCCTAATTTTGACCCAAAACCCTAGTTTAAACTCAAAACCCTCTTTTCGACCCAAAACCCTAATTTTGACCCGAAACCCTAGTTTTGACCCTAAACCCTACTTTTAATCCGAAACCCTATTTTTACCCAAAACCCTAATTCTAACCCTATTTTTGACCCAAACCCCTATTTTAAACTCATAACCCTATTTCAAACCCTAAACCCTAATTTTGACCCGAAAACCTCAATTTGACCCAGAACCCTAACTTTGACCCGAATACCTCAATTTGACCCAGAACCCTAATTCTAACCCTATTTTTGACCCAAAACCCTATTTTAAACTCAAAACCCTATTTCAAACCCTAAACCCTAATTTTGACCCTAAACCCTAATTTTTATCTAAAACCCTAATTCAAACCTTATTTTTGACCCAAACCCCAATTTTTAAATCAAAACCCTAATTTTAACCCAAAACCCTAATTTTAAATCAAAACCCTAATTTTAACCCGAAACCGTAATTTTACCCAAAACCCTATTTCAAACCCTAAGCCCTAATTTTGACCCTAAATCCTAAAGTTTACCAAAAACCATATTTCTAACCCTAATTTTGACCCTAAACCCTAATTTTGACCCAAAACCCTAGTTTAAACTCAAAACCCTCATTTCGACCCAAAACCCTAATTTTGACCCGAAACCCTAATTTTACCCAAAACCCTAATTCTAGCCTATTTTGACCCAAAACCCTATTTTAAACCCAAAACCCAAATTTTGACCCAAAACCCTAATTTTGGCCCAAAACCCTAATTTTAACCCAAAATCATAATTTTTACCCAAGACCCTAATTCTAACCCTAATTTTGACCCAAAACCCTAATTTTGACCCGAAACCCTAGTTTTGACCCTAAACCCTACTTTTAATCCGAAACCCTATTTTTACCCAAAACCCTAATTCTAACCCTATTTTTGACCCAAAACCCTATTTTAAACTCATAACCCTATTTCAAACCCTAAACCCTAATTTTGATCCAAAACCTCAATTTGACCTAAACCCTAACTTTGACCCAATACCTCAATTTGACCCAGAACCATAATTCTAACCCTATTTTTGACCCAAAACCCTATTTTAAACTCAAAACCCTATTTCAAACCCTAAACCCTAATTTTGACCCTAAACCCTAATTTTTATCTAAAACCCTAATTCTAACCTTATTTTTGACCCAAACCCCAATTTTTAAATCAAAACCCTAATTTTAACCCAAAACCCTAATTTTAAATCAAAACGCTAATTTTAACCCGAAACCGTAATTTTACCCAAAACCCTATGTTAAACTCAAACCCCTATTTCAAACCCTAAACCGTAATTTGGACCATAAACCCTAATTATTACCCAAAACCCTATTTCAAACCCTAAACCCTAATTTTGACCTAAATCCTAAAGTTTACCCAAAACCATATTTCTAACCCTAATTTTGATCCTAAACCCTAATTCTAACCCTATTTTTGACCCAAAACCCTATTTTAAACCCAAACCCCTAATTTCGACCCAAAACCCTAATTTTGACCCGAAACCCTAATTTTACCCAAAACCCTAATTTTAACCCTATTTTTGACCCAAAACCCTATTTTAAACTCAAAACCTTATTTCAAATCCTAAACCCTAATTTTGACCCGAAACCCTCAATTTGACCCAATACCCTAATTCTAACCCTATTTTAAACTCAAAACCCTATTTCAAACCCAAAACCCTAATTTTGACCCTAAATCCTAAAGTTGACCAAAAACCCTAATTCTAACCCTATTTTTGACCCAAAACCCTATTTTAAACTCAAAACCCTAATTTTGACCCAAAACCCTAATTTTGACCCGAAACCCTAGTTTTGACCCAAAACCCTATTTTAAACTCAAAACCCTATTTGAAACCCTAAACCCTAATTTTGACCATAAACCCAAATTTTTACCCAAAACCCCATTTCAAACACAAAACCCTAATTTTGACCCTAAATCCTAAAGTTGACCAAAAACCCTAATTCTAACCCTATTTTTGACCCAAAACCCTAATTTTGACCCAAAACCCTAATTTTGACCCGAAACCCTAGTTTTGACCCTAAACCCTAATTTTTAACCGAAACCCTAATTTTACCCAAAACCCTATTTCAAACCCTAAACCCTAATTTTTTTCTAAAACCCTAATTGTAACCTTATTTTTGACACAAAATCCAATTTCTAAATCAAAACCCTAATTTTAATCCAAAACCCTAATTTTAAATCAAAACCATAATTTTAACCCTAAACCGTAATTTTACCCAAAACCCTAATTCTAACCCTATTTTTGACCCAAAACCCTATTTTTGACCCTAAACCCTACTTTCAATCCGAAACCCTATTTTTACCCAAAACCCTAATTCTAACCCTATTTTAGATCCAAAACCCTATTTTAAACTCAAAACCCAATTTCAAACCCTAAACCCTAATTTTGACCAAAACCTCAATTTGACCCAACCCTAACTTTGACCCGAATACCTCAATTTGACCCAGAACCCTAATTCTAACCCTATTTTTGACCCAAAACCCTATTTTAAACTCAAAACCCTATTTCAAACCCTAAACCCTAATTTTGACCCTAAACCCTAATTTTTTATCTAAAACCCTAATTCTAACCTTATTTTTGACCCAAACCCCAATTTTTAAATCAAAACCCTAATTTTAACCCAAAACCCTAATTTTAAATCAAAACCCTAATTTTAACCCGAAACCGTAATTTTACCCAAAACCCTATTTTAAACTCAAACCCCTATTTCAAACCCTAAACCCTAATTTTTACCCAAAACCCTATTTCAAACCCTAAGCCCTAATTTTGACCCTAAATCCTAAAGTTTACCAAAAACCATATTTCTAACCCTAATTTTGACCCTAAACCCTAATTTTGACCCTAAACCCTGGTTTAAACTCAAAACCCTCTTTTCGACCCAAAACCCTAATTTTGACCCGAAACCCTAGTTTTGACCCTAAACCCTACTTTTAATCCGAAACCCTATTTTTACCCAAAACCCTAATTCTAACCCTATTTTTGACCCAAACCCCTATTTTAAACTCATAACCCTATTTCAAACCCTAAACCCTAATTTTGACCCGAAAACCTCAATTTGACCCAGAACCCTAACTTTGACCCGAATACCTCAATTTGACCCAGAACCCTAATTCTAACCCTATTTTTGACCCAAAACCCTATTTTAAACTCAAAACCCTATTTCAAACCCTAAACCCTAATTTTGACCCTAAACCCTAATTTTTATCTAAAACCCTAATTCAAACCTTATTTTTGACCCAAACCCCAATTTTTAAATCAAAACCCTAATTTTAACCCAAAACCCTAATTTTAAATCAAAACCCTAATTTTAACCCGAAACCGTAATTTTACCCAAAACCCTATTTCAAACCCTAAGCCCTAATTTTGACCATAAAGCCTAAAGTTTACCAAAAACCATATTTCTAACCCTAATTTTGACCCTAAACCCTAATTTTGACCCAAAACCCTAGTTTAAACTCAAAACCCTCATTTCGACCCAAAACCCTAATTCTAACCCTATTTTGACCCAAAACCCTATTTTAAACCCAAAACCCAAATTTTGACCCAAAACCCTAATTTTGGCCCAAAACCCTAATTTTAACCCAAAATCATAATTTTTACCCAAGACCCTAATTCTAACCCTAATTTTGACCCAAAACCCTAATTTTGACCCGAAACCCTAGTTTTGACCCTAAACCCTACTTTTAATCCGAAACCCTATTTTTACCCAAAACCCTAATTCTAACCCTATTTTTGACCCAAAACCCTATTTTAAACTCATAACCCTATTTCAAACCCTAAACCCTAATTTTGATCCGAAAACCTCAATTTGACCCAGAACCCTAACTTTGACCGAATACCTCAATTTGACCCAGAACCCTAATTCTAACCCTATTTTTGACCCAAAACCCTATTTTAAACTCAAAACCCTATTTCAAACCCTAAACCCTAATTTTGACCCTAAACCCTAATTTTTATCTAAAACCCTAATTCTAACCTTATTTTTGACCCAAACCCCAATTTTTAAATCAAAACCCTAATTTTAACCCAAAACCCTAATTTTAAATCAAAACCCTAATTTTAACCCGAAACCGTAATTTTACCCAAAACCCTATGTTAAACTCAAACCCCTATTTCAAACCCTAAACCGTAATTTGGACCATAAACCCTAATTATTACCCAAAACCCTATTTCAAACCCTAAACCCTAATTTTGACCTAAATCCTAAAGTTTACCCAAAACCATATTTCTAACCCTAATTTTGATCCTAAACCCTAATTCTAACCCTATTTTTGACCCAAAACCCTATTTTAAACCCAAACCCTAATTTCACCCAAAACCCTAATTTTGACCCGAAACCCTAATTTTACCCAAAACCCTAATTTTAACCCGATTGGTCACCCAAGACCCTATTTTAAACTCAAAACCTTATTTCAAATCCTAAACCCTAATTTTGACCAAAACCCTCAATTTGACCCAATACCTAATTCTAACCTATTTTAAACTCAAAACCCTATTTCAAACCCAAAACCCTAATTTTGACCCTAAATCCTAAAGTTGACCAAAAACCCTAATTCTAACCCTATTTTTGACCCAAAACCCTATTTTAAACTCAAAACCCTAATTTTGACCCAAAACCCTAATTTTGACCCGAAACCCTAGTTTTGACCAAAAACCCTATTTTAAACTCAAAACCCTATTTGAAACCCTAAACCCTAATTTTGACCATAAACCCAAATTTTTACCCAAAACCCCATTTCAAACACAAAACCCTAATTTTGACCCTAAATCCTAAAGTTGACCAAAAACCCTAATTCTAACCCTATTTTTGACCCAAAACCCTAATTTTGACCCAAAACCCTAATTTTGACCCGAAACCCTAGTTTTGACCCTAAACCCTAATTTTAATCCGAAACCCTAATTTTACCCAAAACCCTATTTCAAACCCTAAACCCTAATTTTTTTCTAAAACCCTAATTGTAACCTTATTTTTGACACAAAATCCAATTTCTAAATCAAAACCCTAATTTTAATCCAAAACCCTAATTTTAAATCAAAACCATAATTTTAACCCTAAACCGTAATTTTACCCAAAACCCTAATTCTAACCCTATTTTTGACCCAAAACCCTATTTTTGACCCTAAACCCTAAACCCTACTTTCAATCCGAAACCCTATTTTTACCCAAAACCCTAATTCTAACCCTATTTTAGATCCAAAACCCTATTTTAAACTCAAAACCCAATTTCAAACCCTAAACCCTAATTTTGACCCGAAAACCTCAATTTGACCCAGAACCCTAACTTTGACCCTAAATCCTAAAGTTGACCAAAAACCCTAATTCTAACCCTATTTTTGACCCAAAACCCTAATTTAAACTCAAAACCCTATTTCAAACCCTAAACCCTAATTTTGACCCTAAACCCTAATTTTTATCTAAAACCCTAATTCTAACCTTATTTTTGACCCAAACCCCAATTTTTAAATCAAAACCCTAATTTTAACCCAAAACCCTAATTTTAAATCAAAACCCTAATTTTAACCCGAAACCGTAATTTTACCCAAAACCCTATTTTAAACTCAAACCCCTATTTCAAACCCTAAACGTAATTTGACAATAAACCCTAATTTTTACCCAAAACCCTATTTCAAACCCTAAGCCCTAATTTTGACCCTAAATCCTAAAGTTTACCAAAAACCATATTTCTAACCCTAATTTTGACCCTAAACCCTAGTTTAAACTCAAAACCCTCATTTCGACCCAAAACCCTAATTTTGACCCGAAACCCTAATTTTTAACGTAAACCCTAATTTAAATCAGAAACCCTATTTTTACCCAAAACCCTAATTCTAACCCTATTTTTGACCCAAACCCCTATTTTAAACTCATAACCCTATTTCAAACCCTAAACCCTAATTTTCACCCGAAAACCTCAATTTGACCCAGAACCCTAACTTTGACCCGATACCTCAATTTGACCCAGAACCCTAATTCTAACCCTATTTTTGACCCAAAACCCTATTTTAAACTCAAAACCCTATTTCAAACCCTAAACCCTAATTTTGACCCTAAACCCTAATTTTTATCTAAAGCCCTAATTCAAACCTTATTTTTGACCCAAACCCCAATTTTTAAATCAAAACCCTAATTTTAACCCAAAACCCTAATTTTAAATCAAAACCCTAATTTTAACCCGAAACCGTAATTTTACCCAAAACCCTATTTCAAACCCTAAGCCCTAATTTTGACCATAAAGCCTAAAGTTTACCAAAAACCATATTTCTAACCCTAATTTTGACCCTAAACCCTAATTTTGACCCAAAACCCTAGTTTAAACTCAAAACCCTCATTTCGACCCAAAACCCTAATTTTGACCCGAAACCCTAATTTTACCCAAAACCCTAATTCTAACCCTATTTTGACCCAAAACCCTATTTTAAACCCAAAACCCAAATTTTGACCCAAAACCCTAATTTTGGCCCAAAACCCTAATTTTAACCCAAAATCATAATTTTTACCCAAGACCCTAATTCTAACCCTAATTTTGACCCAAAACCCTAATTTTGACCCGAAACCCTAGTTTTGACCCTAAACCCTACTTTTAATCCGAAACCCTATTTTTACCCAAAACCCTAATTCTAACCCTATTTTTGACCCAAAACCCTATTTTAAACTCATAACCCTATTTCAAACCCTAAACCCTAATTTTGATCCGAAAACCTCAATTTGACCCAGAACCCTAACTTTGACCCGAATACCTCAATTTGACCCAGAACCCTAATTCTAACCCTATTTTTGACCCAAAACCCTATTTTAAACTCAAAACCCTATTTCAAACCCTAAACCCTAATTTTGACCCTAAACCCTAATTTTTATCTCAAAACCCTAATTCTAACCTTATTTTTGACCCAAACCCCAATTTTTAAATCAAAACCCTAATTTTAACCCAAAACCCTAATTTTAAATCAAAACCCTAATTTTAACCCGAAACCGTAATTTTACCCAAAACCCTATGTTAAACTCAAACCCCTATTTCAAACCCTAAACCGTAATTTGGACCATAAACCCTAATTATTACCCAAAACCCTATTTCAAACCCTAAACCCTAATTTTGACCTAAATCCTAAAGTTTACCCAAAACCATATTTCTAACCCTAATTTTGATCCTAAACCCTAATTCTAACCCTATTTTTGACCCAAAACCCTATTTTAAACCCAAACCCCTAATTTCGACCCAAAACCCTAATTTTGACCCGAAACCCTAATTTTACCCAAAACCCTAATTTTAACCCTATTTTTGACCCAAAACCCTATTTTAAACTCAAAACCTTATTTCAAATCCTAAACCCTAATTTTGACCCGAAACCCTCAATTTGACCCAATACCCTAATTCTAACCCTATTTTAAACTCAAAACCCTATTTCAAACCCAAAACCCTAATTTTGACCCTAAATCCTAAAGTTGACCAAAAACCCTAATTCTAACCCTATTTTTGACCCAATACCCTATTTTAAACTCAAAACCCTAATTTTGACCCAAAACCCTAATTTTGACCCGAAACCCTAGTTTTGACCAAAAACCCTATTTTAAACTCAAAACCCTATTTGAAACCCTAAACCCTAATTTTGACCATAAACCCAAATTTTTACCCAAAACCCCATTTCAAACACAAAACCCTAATTTTGACCCTAAATCCTAAAGTTGACCAAAAACCCTAATTCTAACCCTATTTTTGACCCAAAACCCTAATTTTGACCCAAAACCCTAATTTTGACCCGAAACCCTAGTTTTGACCCTAAACCCTAATTTTAATCCGAAACCCTAATTTTACCCAAAACCCTATTTCAAACCCTAAACCCTAATTTTTTTCTAAAACCCTAATTGTAACCTTATTTTTGACACAAAATCCAATTTCTAAATCAAAACCCTAATTTTAATCCAAAACCCTAATTTTAAATCAAAACCATAATTTTAACCCTAAACCGTAATTTTACCCAAAACCCTAATTCTAACCCTATTTTTGACCCAAAACCCTATTTTTGACCATAAACCCTAAACCCTACTTTCAATCCAAACCCTATTTTTACCCAAAACCCTAATTCTAACCCTATTTTAGATCCAAAACCCTATTTTAAACTCAAAACCCAATTTCAAACCCTAAACCCTAATTTTGACCAAAACCTCAATTTGACCAACCCTAACTTTGACCAATACCTCAATTTGACCCAGAACCCTAATTCTAACCCTATTTTTGACCCAAAACCCTATTTTAAACTCAAAACCCTATTTCAAACCCTAAACCCTAATTTTGACCCTAAACCCTAATTTTTTATCTAAAACCCTAATTCTAACCTTATTTTTGACCCAAACCCCAATTTTTAAATCAAAACCCTAATTTTAACCCAAATCCCTAATTTTAAATCAAAACCCTAATTTTAACCCGAAACCGTAATTTTACCCAAAACCCTATTTTAAACTCAAACCCCTATTTCAAACCCTAAACCGTAATTTTGACAATAAACCCTAATTTTTACCCAAAACCCTATTTCAAACCCTAAGCCCTAATTTTGACCCTAAATCCTAAAGTTTACCAAAAACCATATTTCTAACCCTAATTTTGACCCTAAACCCTAATTTTGACCAAAACCTAGTTTAAACTCAAACCCTCTTTTCACCCAAAACCCTAATTTTGACCTAAAACCCTAGTTTTGACCCTAAACCCTACTTTTAATCCAAACCCTATTTTTACCCAAAACCCTAATTCTACCCCTATTTTTGACCCAAACCCCTATTTTAAACGCATAACCCTATTTCAACCCCTAAACCCTAATTTTGCCCCGAAAACCTCCATTTGACCCAAACCCTAACTTTGACCAATACCTCAATTTGACCCAAAACCTAATTCTAACCCTATTTTTGACCCAAAACCCTATTTTAAACTCAAACCCTATTTCAAACCCTAAA
The DNA here is from genome assembly GCA_030762895.1 of Sophora flavescens. Taxonomy (NCBI): domain Eukaryota; kingdom Viridiplantae; phylum Streptophyta; class Magnoliopsida; order Fabales; family Fabaceae; genus Sophora; species Sophora flavescens. The sequence goes on from JAUPTC010000021.1 coordinate 728,260, forward strand.
CCCTAATTTTACCTTTTTACCCTAAACCCTAATTTTTATCTAAAACCCTAATTCAAACCTTATTTTTGACCCAAACCCCAATTTTTAAATCAAAACCCTAATTTTAACCCAAAACCCTAATTTTAAATCAAAACCCTAATTTTAACCCGAAACCGTAATTTTACCCAAAACCCTATTTCAAACCCTAAGCCCTAATTTTGACCCTAAATCCTAAAGTTTACCAAAAACCATATTTCTAACCCTAATTTTGACCCTAAACCCTAATTTTGACCCAAAACCCTAGTTTAAACTCAAAACCCTCATTTCGACCCAAAACCCTAATTTTGACCCGAAACCCTAATTTTACCCAAAACCCTAATTCTAGCCCTATTTTGACCCAAAACCCTATTTTAAACCCAAAACCCAAATTTTGACCCAAAACCCTAATTTTGGCCCAAAACCCTAATTTTAACCCAAAATCATAATTTTTACCCAAGACCTAATTCTAACCCTAATTTTGACCCAAAACCCTAATTTTGAACCTAGTTTTGACCCTAAACCCTACTTTTAATCCAAACCCTATTTTTACCCAAAACCCTAATCTAACCCTATTTTTGACCCAAAACCCTATTTTAAACTCATAACCCTATTTCAAACCCTAAACCCTAATTTTGATCCAAAACCTCAATTTGACCAAAACCCTAACTTTGACCCCAATACCTCAATATGACCCACAAACCTAAGTCTAACCCTATTTTTGACCCAAAACCCTATTTTAAACTCAAAACCCTATTTCAAACCCTAAACCCTAATTTTGACCCTAAACCCTAATTTTTATCTAAAACCCTAATTCTAACCTTATTTTTGACCCAAACCCCAATTTTTAAATCAAAACCCTAATTTTAACCCAAAACCCTAATTTTAAATCAAAACCTAATTTTAACCAAACCGTAATTTTACCCAAAACCCTATGTTAAACTCAAACCCCTATTTCAAACCCTAAACCGTAATTTGGACCATAAACCCTAATTATTACCCAAAACCCTATTTCAAACCCTAAACCCTAATTTTGACCTAAATCCTAAAGTTTACCCAAAACCATATTTCTAACCCTAATTTTGATCCTAAACCCTAATTCTAACCCTATTTTTGACCCAAAACCCTATTTCAAACCCTAAACCCTAAATTTGACCCAAAACCCTAATTTTGACCCGAAACCCTAATTTTACCCAAAACCCTAATTCTAACCCTATTTTTGACCCAAAACCCTATTTTAAACTCAAAACCTTATTTCAAATCCTAAACCCTAATTTTGACCCGAAACCCTCAATTTGACCCAATACCCTAATTCTAACCCTATTTTAAACTCAAAACCCTATTTCAAACCCAAAACCCTAATTTTGACCCTAAATCCTAAAGTTGACCAAAAACCCTAATTCTAACCCTATTTTTGACCCAAAACCCTATTTTAAACTCAAAACCCTAATTTTGACCCAAAACCCTAATTTTGACCCGAAACCCTAGTTTTGACCCAAAACCCTATTTTAAACTCAAAACCCTATTTGAAACCCTAAACCCTAATTTTGACCATAAACCCAAATTTTTACCCAAAACCCCATTTCAAACACAAAACCCTTATTTTGACCCTAAATCCTAAAGTTGACCAAAAACCCTAATTCTAACCCCATTTTTGACCCAAAACCCTAATTTTGACCAAAAACCCTAATTTTGACACGAAACCCTAGTTTTGACCCTAAACCCTAATTTTAATCCGAAACCCAAATTTTACCCAAAACCCTATTTCAAACCCTAAACCCTAAATTTTTCTAAAACCCTAATTGTAACCTTATTTTTGACCCAAAATCCAATTTCTAAATCAAAACCCTAATTTTAATCCAAAACCCTAATTTTAAATCAAAACCATAATTTTAACCCTAAACCGTAATTTTACCCAAAACCCTAATTCTAACCCTATTTTTGACCCGAAGCCCTAGTTTTGACCCAAAACCCTAAACCCTACTTTCAATCCGAAACCCTATTTTTACCCAAAACCCTAATTCTAACCCTATTTTAGACCCAAAACCCTATTTTAAACTCAAAACCCTATTTCAAACCCTAAACCCTAATTTTGACCCAAAAACCTCAATTTGACCCAGAACCCTAACTTTGACCGAATACCTCAATTTGACCCGGACCCTAATTCTAACCCTATTTTTGACCCAAAACCCTATTTTAAACTCAAAACCCTATTTCAAACCCTAAACCCTAATTTTGACCCTAAACCCTAATTTTTACCCAAAACCCTAATTCTAACCATATTTTTGACCCAAAACCCAATTTTTAAATCAAAACCCTTATTTTAACACAATCCCATAATTTTAAATCAAAACCCTAATTTTAACCCGAAACCGTAATTTTACCCAAAACCCTATTTTAAACTCAAACCCCTATTTCAAACCCTAAACCGTAATTTTGACAATAAACCCTAATTTTTACCCAAAACCCTATTTCAAACCCTAAGCCCTAATTTTGACCCTAAATCCTAAAGTTTACCAAAAACCATATTTCTAACCCTAATTTTGACACTAAACCTAATTTTGACCCAAAACCCTAGTTTAAACTCAAAACCCTCTTTTCACCCAAAACCCTAATTTTGACCAAAACCCTAGTTTGACCTAAACCTATTTTATCAAACCCTATTTTTACCCAAAACCCTAATTCTAACCCTATTTTTGACCCAAACCTATTTTAAACTCATAACCCTATTTCAAACCCTAAACCCTAATTTTGACCAAAACCTCAATTTGACCAGCCCTAACTTTGACCCATACCTCAATTTGACCCAACCCTAATTCTAACCTATTTTTGACCCAAAACCCTATTTTAAACTCAAAACCCTATTTCAAACCCTAAACCCTAATTTTGACCCGAAACCCTAATTTTTAACCAAAACCGTACTTCTAACCTTATTTTTGACCCAAACCCCAATTTTAAATCAAAACCCTATTTTTAACCCAAAACCCTAATCTTAAATCAAAACCCTAATTTTAACCGTAACCCGTAATTTTACCCAAAACCCTATTTCAAACCCTAAGCCCTAATTTTGACCCTAAATCCTAAAGTTTACCAAAACCATATTTCTAACCCTAATTTTGACCCTAAACCCTAATTTTGACCCAAAACCCTAGTTTAAACTCAAACCCTCATTTCACCCAAAACCTAATTTTGACCAAACCCTAATTTTACCCAAAACCCTAATTCTAACCCTATTTTGACCCAAAACCCTATTTTAAACCCAAAACCCAAATTTTGACCTAAAACCCTAATTTTGGCCAAAACCCTAATTTTAACCCAAAATCATAATTTTTACCCAAGACCCTAATTCTAACCCTAATTTTGACCCAAAACCCTAATTTTGACCAAAACCTAGTTTTGACCCTAAACCCTACTTTTAATCCAAACCCTATTTTTACCCAAAACCCTAATTCTAACCCTATTTTTGACCCAAAACCCTATTTTAAACTCATAACCCTATTTCAAACCCTAAACCCTAATTTTGATCCAAAACCCTCAATTTGACCTAAACCCTAACTTTGACCCGAATACCTCAATTTGACCCAACCCTAATTCTAACCCTATTTTTGACCCAAAACCCTAATTTAAACTCAAAACCCTATTTCAAACCCTAAACCCTAATTTTGACCCTAAACCCTAATTTTTATCTAAAACCATAATTCTAACCTTATTTTTGACCCAAACCCCAATTTTTAAATCAAAACCCTAATTTTAACCCAAAACCCTAATTTTAAATCAAAACCCTAATTTTAACCCTAAACAGTAAGTTTACCCAAAACCCTATGTTAAACTCAAACCCCTATTTCAAACCCTAAACCGTAATTTGGACCATAAACCCTAATTATTACCCAAAACCCTATTTCAAACCCTAAACCCTAATTTTGACCTAAATCCTAAAGTTTACCCAAAACCATATTTCTAACCCTAATTTTGATCCTAAACCCTAATTCTAACCCTATTTTTGACCCAAAACCCTATTTTAAACACAAACCCCAAATAACGACCCAAAACCCTAATTTTGACCCGAAACCCTAATTTTACCCAAAACCCTAATTTTAACCCTATTTTTGACCCAAAACCCTATTTTAAACTCAAAACCTTATTTCAAATCCTAAACCCTAATTTTGACCCGAAACCCTCAATTTGACCCAATACCCTAATTCTAACCCTATTTTAAACTCAAAACCCTATTTCAAACCCAAAACCCTAATTTTGACCCTAAATCCTAAAGTTGACCAAAAACCCTAATTCTAACCCTATTTTTGACCCAATACCCTATTTTAAACTCAAAACCCTAATTTTGACCCAAAACCCTAATTTTGACCCGAAACCCTAGTTTTGACCCAAAACCCTATTTTAAACTCAAAACCCTATTTGAAACCCTAAACCCTAATTTTGACCATAAACCCAAATTTTTACCCAAAACCCCATTTCAAACACAAAACCCTAATTTTGACCCTAAATCCTAAAGTTGACCAAAAACCCTAATTCTAACCCTATTTTTGACCCAAAACCCTAATTTTGACCCAAAACCCTAATTTTGACCCGAAACCCTAGTTTTGACCCTAAACCCTAATTTTAATCCGAAACCCTAATTTTACCCAAAACCCTATTTCAAACCCTAAACCCTAATTTTTTTCTAAAACCCTAATTGTAACCTTATTTTTGACACAAAATCCAATTTCTAAATCAAAACCCTAATTTTAATCCAAAACCCTAATTTTAAATCAAAACCATAATTTTAACCCTAAACCGTAATTTTACCCAAAACCCTAATTCTAACCCTATTTTTGACCCAAAACCCTATTTTTGACCCTAAACCCTACTTTCAATCCGAAACCCTATTTTTACCCAAAACCCTAATTCTAACCCTATTTTAGATCCAAAACCCTATTTTAAACTCAAAACCCAATTTCAAACCCTAAACCCTAATTTTGACCCGAAAACCTCAATTTGACCCAGAACCCTAACTTTGACCCGAATACCTCAATTTGACCCAGAACCCTAATTCTAACCCTATTTTTGACCCAAAACCCTATTTTAAACTCAAAACCCTATTTCAAACCCTAAACCCTAATTTTGACCCTAAACCCTAATTTTTTATCTAAAACCCTAATTCTAACCTTATTTTTGACCCAAACCCCAATTTTTAAATCAAAACCCTAATTTTAACCCAAAACCCTAATTTTAAATCAAAACCCTAATTTTAACCCGAAACCGTAATTTTACCCAAAACCCTATTTTAAACTCAAACCCCTATTTCAAACCCTAAACCGTAATTTTGACAATAAACCCTAATTTTTACCCAAAACCCTATTTCAAACCCTAAGCCCTAATTTTGACCCTAAATCCTAAAGTTTACCAAAAACCATATTTCTAACCCTAATTTTGACCCTAAACCCTAATTTTGACCCAAAACCCTAGTTTAAACTCAAAACCCTCTTTTCGACCCAAAACCCTAATTTTGACCCGAAACCCTAGTTTTGACCCTAAACCCTACTTTTAATCCGAAACCCTATTTTTACCCAAAACCCTAATTCTAACCCTATTTTTGACCCAAACCCCTATTTTAAACTCATAACCCTATTTCAAACCCTAAACCCTAATTTTCACCCGAAAACCTCAATTTGACCCAGAACCCTAAATATGACCCTATAACTCAATTTGACCCAGAAAACTAATTCTAACCCTATTTTTGACCCAAAACCCTATTTTAAACTCAAAACCCTATTTCAAACCCTAAACCCTAATTTTGACCCTAAACCCTAATTTTTATCTAAAGCCCTAATTCAAACCTTATTTTTGACCCAAACCCCAATTTTTAAATCAAAACCCTAATTTTAACCCAAAACCCTAATTTTAAATCAAAACCCTAATTTTAACCCGAAACCGTAATTTTACCCAAAACCCTATTTCAAACCCTAAACCCTAATTTTGACCCTAAACCATATTTCTAACCCTAATTTTGACCCTAAACCCTAATTTTGACCCAAAACCCTAGTTTAAACTCAAAACCCTCATTTCGACCCAAAACCCTAATTTTGACCCGAAACCCTAATTTTACCCAAAACCCTAATTCTAACCCTATTTTGACCCAAAACCCTATTTTAAACCCAAAACCCAAATTTTGACCCAAAACCCTAATTTTGGCCCAAAACCCTAATTTTAACCCAAAATCATAATTTTTACCCAAGACCCTAATTCTAACCCTAATTTTGACCCAAAACCCTAATTTTGACCAAACCCTAGTTTTGACCCTAAACCCTACTTTTAATCCAAACCCTATTTTTACCCAAAACCCTAATTCTAACCCTATTTTTGACCCAAAACCCTATTTTAAACTCATAACCCTATTTCAAACCCTAAACCCTAATTTTGATCCAAAACCTCAATTTGACCTAAACCCTAACTTTGACCCGAATACCTCAATTTGACCTAACCCTAATTCTAACCCTATTTTTGACCCAAAACCCTATTTTAAACTCAAAACCCTATTTCAAACCCTAAACCCTAATTTTGACCCTAAACCCTAATTTTTATCTAAAACCCTAATTCTAACCTTATTTTTGACCCAAACCCCAATTTTTAAATCAAAACCCTAATTTTAACCCAAAACCCTAATTTTAAATCAAAACCATAATATTAACCCGAAAACGTAATTTTACCCAAAACCCTCATTTTAACTCAAAACCCTATTTCAAACCCTAAACCGTAATTTGGACCATAAACCCTAATTATTACCCAAAACCCTATTTCAAACCCTAAACCCTAATTTTGACCTAAATCCTAAAGTTTACCCAAAACCATATTTCTAACCCTAATTTTGATCCTAAACCCTAATTCTAACCCTATTTTTGACCCAAAACCCTATTTTAAACCCAAAACCCTAATTTCGACCCAAAACCCTAATTTTGACCCGAAACCCTAATTTTACCCAAAACCCTAATTTTAACCCTATTTTTGACCCAAAACCCTATTTTAAACTCAAAACCTTATTTCAAATCCTAAACCCTAATTTTGACCCGAAACCCTCAATTTGACCCAATACCCTAATTCTAACCCTATTTTAAACTCAAAACCCTATTTCAAACCCAAAACCCTAATTTTGACCCTAAATCCTAAAGTTGACCAAAAACCCTAATTCTAACCCTATTTTTGACCCAAAACCCTATTTTAAACTCAAAACCCTAATTTTGACCCAAAACCCTAATTTTGACCCGAAACCCTAGTTTTGACCCAAAACCCTATTTTAAACTCAAAACCCTATTTGAAACCCTAAACCCTAATTTTGACCATAAACCCAAATTTTTACCCAAAACCCCATTTCAAACACAAAACCCTAATTTTGACCCTAAATCCTAAAGTTGACCAAAAACCCTAATTCTAACCCTATTTTTGACCCAAAACCCTAATTTTGACCCAAAACCCTAATTTTGACCCGAAACCCTAGTTTTGACCCTAAACCCTAATTTTAATCCGAAACCCTAATTTTACCCAAAACCCTATTTCAAACCCTAAACCCTAATTTTTTTCTAAAACCCTAATTGTAACCTTATTTTTGACACAAAATCCAATTTCTAAATCAAAACCCTAATTTTAATCCAAAACCCTAATTTTAAATCAAAACCATAATTTTAACCCTAAACCGTAATTTTACCCAAAACCCTAATTCTAACCCTATTTTTGACCCAAAACCCTATTTTTGACCCTAAACCCTAAACCCTACTTTCAATCCGAAACCCTATTTTTACCCAAAACCCTAATTCTAACCCTATTTTTGACCCAAAACCCTATTTTAAACTCAAAACCCTATTTCAAACCCTAAACCCTAATTTTGACCCGAAAACCTCAATTTGACCCAGAACCCTAACTTTGACCCGAATACCTCAATTTGACCCAGAACCCTAATTCTAACCCTATTTTTGACCCAAAACCCTATTTTAAACTCAAAACCCTATTTCAAACCCTAAACCCTAATTTTGACCCTAAACCCTAATTTTTTATCTAAAACCCTAATTCTAACCTTATTTTTGACCCAAACCCCAATTTTTAAATCAAAACCCTAATTTTAACCCAAAACCCTAATTTTAAATCAAAACCCTAATTTTAACCCGAAACCGTAATTTTACCCAAAACCCTATTTTAAACTCAAACCCCTATTTCAAACCCTAAACCGTAATTTTGACAATAAACCCTAATTTTTACCCAAAACCCTATTTCAAACCCTAAGCCCTAATTTTGACCCTAAATCCTAAAGTTTACCAAAAACCATATTTCTAACCCTAATTTTGACCCTAAACCCTAGTTTAAACTCAAAACCCTCATTTCGACCCAAAACCCTAATTTTGACCAAACCTAGTTTTGACCTAAACTACTTTTTCCGAAACCCTATTTTTACCCAAAACCCTAATTCTAACCTATTTTTGACCCAAACCCTATTTTAAACTCATAACCTATTTCAAACCTAAACCCTAATTTGACCAAACCTCAATTTGACCCAAACCCTAACTTTGACCATACCTCATTTGACCCACCCTAATTCTAACCTATTTTTGACCCAAAACCCTATTTTAAACTCAAAACCCTATTTCAAACCCTAAACCTAATTTTGACCCTAAACCTAATTTTTATCTAAACCCTAATTCACCTTATTTTTGACCCACCCCAATTTTTAAATCAAACCCTAATTTTAACCCAACCTATTTTAAATCAAACCCTAATTTTAACCCTAAATAATTTTACCCAAACCCTATTTCAAACCCTAACCCTATTTTCCTAAATCCTAATACCCCATATTTCTAACCTAATTTTGACCCTAAACCCTAATTTTACCAAACCCTATTTAACTCAACCCTCATTTCACCCAAAACCCTAATTTTCCAAACCCTATTTTACCCAAACCCTATTCTAACCCTATTTTACCCAAAACCCTATTTTAAACCCAACCCATTTTACCCAACCCTAATTTTCCCAAACCTAATTTTACCCAATCTTTTTCCCACCCTAATTCTAACCCTATTTTACCCAAACCCTAATTTTGACCAAACCCTAGTTTTGACCCTAAACCCTACTTTCAATCCGAAACCCTATTTTTACCCAAAACCCTAATTCTAACCCTATTTTAGACACAAAACCCTATTTTAAACTCAAAACCCTATTTCAAACCCTAAACCCTAATTTTGACCCGAAAACCTCAATTTGACCCGAATACCTCAATTTGACCCAGAACCCTAATTCTAACCCTATTTTTGACCCAAAACCCTATTTTAAACTCAAAACCCTATTTCAAACCCTAAACCCTAATTTTGACCCTAAACCCTAATTTTTTATCTAAAACCCTAATTCTAACCTTATTTTTGACCCAAACCCCAATTTTTAAATCAAAACCCTAATTTTAACCCAAAACCCTAATTTTAAATCAAAACCCTAATTTTAACCCGAAACCGTAATTTTACCCAAAACCCTATGTTAAACTCAAACCCCTATTTCAAACCCTAAACCGTAATTTGGACCATAAACCCTAATTATTACCCAAAACCCTATTTCAAACCCTAAACCCTAATTTTGACCTAAATCCTAAAGTTTACCCAAAACCATATTTCTAACCCTAATTTTGATCCTAAACCCTAATTCTAACCCTATTTTTGACCCAAAACCCTATTTTAAACCCAAACCCCTAATTTCGACCCAAAACCCTAATTTTGACCCGAAACCCTAATTTTACCCAAAACCCTAATTTTAACCCTATTTTTGACCCAAAACCCTATTTTAAACTCAAAACCTTATTTCAAATCCTAAACCCTAATTTTTACCCGCAAACCTCAATTTTACCCAATACCCTAATTATAACCCTATTTTAAACTCAAAACCCTATTTCAAACCCAAAAGACTAATTTTGACCCTAAATCCTAAAGTTGACCAAAACCCTAATTCTAACCCTATTTTTGACCCAATACCCTATTTTAAACTCAAAACCCTAATTTTGACCCAAAACCCTAATTTTGACCAAAACCCTAGTTTTGACCCAAAACCCTATTTTAAACTCAAAACCCTATTTGAAACCCTAAACCCTAATTTTGACCATAAACCCAAATTTTTACCCAAAACCCCATTTCAAACACAAAACCCTAATTTTGACCCTAAATCCTAAAGTTGACCAAAAACCCTAATTCTAACCCTATTTTTGACCCAAAACCCTAATTTTGACCCAAAACCCTAATTTTGACCCGAAACCCTAGTTTTGACCCTAAACCCTAATTTTAATCCGAAACCCTAATTTTACCCAAAACCCTATTTCAAACCCTAAACCCTAATTTTTTTCTAAAACCCTAATTGTAACCTTATTTTTGACACAAAATCCAATTTCTAAATCAAAACCCTAATTTTAATCCAAAACCCTAATTTTAAATCAAAACCATAATTTTAACCCTAAACCGTAATTTTACCCAAAACCCTAATTCTAACCCTATTTTTGACCCAAAACCCTATTTTTGACCATAAACCCTAAACCCTACTTTCAATCCGAAACCCTATTTTTACCCAAAACCCTAATTCTGACCCTATTTTAGATCCAAAACCCTATTTTAAACTCAAAACCCAATTTCAAACCCTAAACCCTAATTTTGACCCGAAAACCTCAATTTGACCCAGAACCCTAACTTTGACCCGAATACCTCAATTTGACCCAGAACCCTAATTCTAACCCTATTTTTGACCCAAAACCCTATTTTAAACTCAAAACCCTATTTCAAACCCTAAACCCTAATTTTGACCCTAAACCCTAATTTTTTATCTAAAACCCTAATTCTAACCTTATTTTTGACCCAAACCCCAATTTTTAAATCAAAACCCTAATTTTAACCCAAAACCCTAATTTTAAATCAAAACCCTAATTTTAACTCGAAACCGTAATTTTACCCAAAACCCTATTTTAAACTCAAACCCCTATTTCAAACCCTAAACCGTAATTTGGTCCATAAACCCTAATTTTTACCCAAAACCCTATCTCCAACCCTAAACCCTAATTTTGACCCTAAATCCTAAAGTTTACCAAAACCATATTTCTAACCCTAATTTTGACCCAAAACCCTAATTTTGACCCAAAACCCTAGTTTAAACTCAAAACCCTTTTTAAACCCTATTTTACCCAAACCCTATTTTGACCTAAACCCTACTTTTAATCAAAACCTATTTTTACCCAAACCCTAATTCTAACCCTATTTTTGACCCAAACCTATTTTAAACTCAAACCCTATTTCAAACCCTAAACCCTAATTTTGACCAAACCTCATTTGACCCAACCCTAACTTTGACCATACCTATTTGACCTAACCTAATTCTAACCTATTTTTGACCCAAAACCCTATTTTAAACTCAAACCCTATTTCAAACCCTAAACCCTAATTTTGACCCTAAACCCTAATTTTTATCTAAAACCCTAATTTAACCTTATTTTTGACCCAAACCCCATTTTAAATCAAAACCTAATTTTAACCCAAAACCCTATTTTAAATCAAAACCCTAATTTTAACCCGAAACCGTAATTTTACCCAAAACCCTATTTCTAACCCTAACCTAATTTTACCCAAATCCTAAAGTTTACCAAACCTATTTCTAACCCTAATTTTACCCTAAACCCTAATTTTGACCCAAAACCCTAGTTTAAACTCAAACCCTCATTTCACCCAAAACCCTAATTTTGACCAAAACCCTAATTTTACCCAAAACCCTAATTCTAACCCTATTTTGACCCAAACCCTATTTTAAACCCAAAACCCAAATTTTGACCTAAACCCTAATTTTGACCCTAAACCCTAATTTTAACCCAAAATCATAATTTTTACCCAAGACCCTAATTCTAACCCTAATTTTGACCCAAAACCCTAATTTTGACCCGAAACCCTAGTTTTGACCCTAAACCCTACTTTTAATCCAAAACCCTATTTTTACCCAAAACCCTAATTCTAACCCTATTTTTGACCCAAAACCCTATTTTAAACTCATAACCCTATTTCAAACCCTAAACCCTAATTTTGAACCTAAAACCTAAATTTGACCTAAAACCCTAACTTTGAAATACCTCAATTTGACCTAAACCCTAATTCTAACCCTATTTTTGACCCAAAACCCTATTTTAAACTCAAAACCCTATTTCAAACCCTAAACCCTAATTTTGACCCTAAACCCTAATTTTTATCTAAAACCCTAATTCTAACCTTATTTTTGACCCAAACCCCAATTTTTAAATCAAAACCCTAATTTTAACCCAAAACCCTAATTTTAAATCAAAACGCTAATTTTAACCCGAAACCGTAATTTTACCCAAAACCCTATGTTAAACTCAAACCCCTATTTCAAACCCTAAACCGTAATTTGGACCATAAACCCTAATTATTACCCAAAACCCTATTTAAAACCCTAAACCCTAATTTTGACCTAAATCCTAAAGTTTACCCAAAACCATATTTCTAACCCTAATTTTGATCCTAAACCCTAATTCTAACCCTATTTTTGACCCAAAACCCTATTTTAAACCCAAAACCATAATTTATAACAAAAAACCTAATTTTGAACATAATCCCTAATTTTACACAAAACCATAATTTTAACCCTATTTTTGACCCAAAACCCTATTTTAAACTCAAAACCTTATTTCAAATCCTAAACCCTAATTTTGACCCGAAACCCTCAATTTGACCCAATACCCTAATTCTAACCCTATTTTAAACTCAAAACCCTATTTCAAACCCAAAACCCTAATTTTGACCCTAAATCCTAAAGTTGACCAAAAACCTAATTCTATACCTATTTTTGAGCCAATACCCTATTTTAAACTCAAAACCCTAATTTTGACCCAAAACCCTAATTTTGACCTAAAACCCTAGTTTTGACCCAAAACCTTATTTTAAACTCAAAACCCTATTTGAAACCCTAAACCCTAATTTTGACCATAAACCCAAATTTTTACCCAAAACCCCATTTCAAACACAAAACCCTAATTTTGACCCTAAATCCTAAAGTTGACCAAAAACCCTAATTCTAACCCTATTTTTGACCCAAAACACTAATTTTGACCCAAAACCCTAATTTTGACCCGAAACCCTAGTTTTGATCCTAAACCCTAAACCCTAATTTTAATCCGAAACCCTAATTTTACCCAAAACTCTATTTCAAACCCTAAACCCTAATTTTTATCTAAAACCCTAATTGTAACCTCATTTTTGACCCAAAATCCAATTTCTAAATCAAAACCCTAATTTTAAATCAAAACCATTATTTTAACACTAAACCGTAATTTTACCCAAAACCCTAATTCTAACCCTATTTTTGACCCAAAACCCTAATTTTGACCCTAAACCCTACTTTCAATCCGAAACCCTATTTTTACCCAAAAACCCTAATTCTAACCCTATTTTAGACCCAAAACCCTATTTTAAACTCAACCCTATTTCAAACCCTAAACCCTAATTTTGACCCGACAACCTCAATTTGACCCAGAACCCTAATTTTGACCCGACAACCTCAATTTGACCCAGAACCCTAATTCTAACCCTATTTTTGACCCAAAACCCTATTTTAAACTCAAAACCCTATTTCAAACCCTAAACCCTAATTTTGACCCTAAACCCTAATTTTTTTATCTAAAACCCTAATTCTAACCTTATTTTTGCCCCAAACCCCAATTTTTAAATGAAAACCCTAATTTAATCCAAAACCCTAATTTTAAATCAAAACCCTAATTTTAACCCGAAACCGTAATTTTACCCAAAACCCTATTTCAAACCCTAAACCGTAATTTTGACAATAAACCCTAATTTTTACCCAAAACCCTATTTCAAACCCTAAGCCCTAATTTTGACCCTAAATCCTAAAGTTTACCAAAAACCATATTTCTAACCCCTAATTTTGACCCTAAACCCTAATTTTACCCAAAACCCTAGTTTAAACTAAAACCCTCATTTTGACCCAAAACCCTAATTTTGACCCAAACCCTAGTTTTGACCCCTAAACCCTACTTTTAATCCAAACCCTATTTTTACCCAAAACCCTAATTCTAACCCTATTTTTGACCCAAAACCTATTTTAAACTCATAACCCTATTTCAAACCCTAAACCCTAATTTTGACCCGAAACCTCAATTTGACCTTAACCCTAACTTTGACCCAATACCTCAATTTGACCCAGAACCCTACTTCTAACACTATTTTTGACCCAAAACCTTATTTTAAACTCAAAACCCTATTTCAAACCCTAAACACTAATTTTGACCCTAAACCCTAATTTTTATCTAAAACCCTAATTCTAACCTTATTTTTGACCCAAACACCAATTTTTAAATAAAAACCCTAATTTTAAACCAAAACCCTTATTTTAAATCAAAACCATAATTTTAACCCTAAACCGTAATTTTACCCAAAACCCTATTTCAAACCCTAAACCCTAATTTTGACCTAAATCCTAAAGTTTACCCAAACCATATTTCTAACCCTAATTTTGACCCTAAACCCTAATTTGACCCAAAACCCTAGTTTAAACTCAAACCCTCATTTCGACCCAAAACCCTAATTTTGACCCGAAACCCTAATTTTACCCAAAACCCTAATTCTAACCCTATTTTGACCCAAAACCCTATTTTAAACCCAAAACCCAAATTTTGACCCAAAACCCTAATTTTGGCCCAAAACCCTAATTTTAACCCAAAATCATAATTTTTACCCAAGACCCTAATTCTAACCCTAATTTTGACCCAAAACCCTAATTTTGACCCGAAACCCTAGTTTTGACCCTAAACCCTACTTTTAATCAAACCCTATTTTTACCCAAAACCCTAATTCTAACCCTATTTTTGACCCAAAACCCTATTTTAAACTCATAACCCTATTTCAAACCCTAAACCCTACCCGAAAACCTCAATTTGACCCGAACCCTAACTTTGACCAATACCTCAATTTGACCCATAACCCTAATTCTAACCCTATTTTTGACCCAAAACCCTATTTTAAACTCAAAACCCTATTTCAAACCCTAAACCCTAATTTTGACCCTAAACCCTAATTTTTTATCTAAAACCCTAATTCTAACCTTATTTTTGACCCAAACCCCACCTTTTAAATCAAAACCTAATTTTAACTCAAAACCCTAATTTTAAATCAAAACCCTAATTTTAACCTAAACCGTAATTTTACCCAAAACCTATTTTAAACTCAAACCCCTATTTCAAACCCTAAACCGTAATTTGGACCATAAACCTAATTTTTACCCAAAACCCTATTTCAAACCCTAAACCCTAATTTTGACCTAAATCCTAAAGTTTACCCAAAACCATATTTCTAACCCTAATTTTGACCTAAACCCTAATTCTAACCCTATTTTTGACCCAAAACCCTATTTTAAACCCAAAACCTAATTTCGACCCAAACCCTAATTTTGACTCGAAACCTAATTTTACCCAAAACCCTAATTTTAACCCCTATTTTTGACCCAAACCCTATTTTAAACTCAAAACCTTATTTCAAATCCTAAACCCTAATTTTGACCAAACCCTCAATTTGACCTAATACTTAATTCAACCCTATTTTAAACTCAAAACCCTATTTCAAACCCAAACCCTAATTTTGACCCTAAATCCTAAATTTGATCAAAACCTAATTCTAACCTTATTTTTGACCCAATACCTATTTTAAACTCAAAACCCTAATTTTGACCCAAACCCTAATTTTACCAAAACCCTAGTTTTGACCAAAACCCTATTTAAACTCAAACCCCTATTTGAAACCCTAAACCCTAATTTGACCATAAACCCAAATTTACCCAAAACCCCATTTCAAACACAAAACCCTAATTTTGACCCTAAATCCTAAAGTTGACCAAAAACCTAATTCTAACCTATTTGACCAAAACCATTTACCCAAACCCTAATTTGACCAAACCCTAGTTTTGACCCTAAACCCTAATTTTAACCAAAACCTAATTTTACCCAAAACCTATTTCAAACCCTAAACCCTAATTTTTTTCTAAAACCCCAATTGTAACTTTATTTTTGACAC